>OY987255.1:55792992-56080717 GCA_963920725.1 Rhamphomyia laevipes | reverse complement strand
GGTAGGTATACCAGCAGCTGTTGCGGACCATCAAATTGTTGTAGTGTGACTGTTACACCATGTCCAAATCTTGTTTCCTTGAATTGGAACCGTATCACCTCATATGATCTGCCTATTGTCAGGTCATCCAGTTGTGTAGATGGTGTCCACTCCAGCAGCAGTCACTTCAAATGTTTGTAAAAAGCTGTGAAGGAGCGAGAATTAAGACCTTCTCACAAACCCCTTAGCAAAAATACCAAATATATTTTATATACACCAAAATATGGTATACACTTTTATCTGTTTTTATAAAAGTCATTGTCACACATATGCTGAAATATTTGGCATTCAAGGGCACCCGCGCATAACCATTAGAGATATATTTATACTTATACACATAAATATATCTCTATGCACATTCTTATGCAACGAAAATCAGTGCATAAGAATAATAATAAAACAAATGAAATATTTAAGGGTTCATATTTCAGCATATGGAATTCAATGGAAATTATATTAAATATTAATTATAATATTTTTTAGGGTATTTTTGCTAAGGTCAGCTAATAGTTTTCCAAATAGTACCTAAATTTTGTAAGATGTACTTAGAATTTTAGGGTATAAAATAAGCTGCAATTGAAAAAATAAAATCATTCTAGTACCCAGCGTCAGAATCAATTGTTAATTATTTACTCTTTTAGCTATTCGCTTGTCTTAAATAACTAACAAAAAATTGAACACTAGCAACAAGTGGCAAATCGCCGAGTTGTAGTTTAACCAGTAGCTTTAGCTTGGGTTACCTAGTGTTTCAATACAGAGTCAACGGTATTCGATAGGATAATACACCAGAGACCACGATATTAGAGGATAATACGGGAGTAATATATATGTGTATGGTATATACCATATATACTTTACATGGCGATCCTGCCAGGAGACGGCAAACCACTCGAAGAAGTCTTAAGAGAAGATAAAACAGCTGCACCGCGTCCAATCACTATTGTGGAATACCGGAATCGTACCAAGGGGAAGCAACTACCTAAAGACGTCCAACCAAAGGTGCTACAAAAGAAACGAGGAGGAGTTGGCGTTAAGAATAGACAACGTATAGGGGAACTGAAACGTCTGGAAAAGATAGCAGTCACGTCAGAAGAAAAACACAAATTCAAAATTCAACGTCAGACATTGGAAAAGGCTGAGAAGAGCCGAAGAAAAAAATTAAATTAGACGGCAAAACCAAACTAGACGATATGTTCAACCGATGTTTTGACATCGCCGAAAACAGCGGCAAATACTTATAATACTTATAACTATTTTTATATATAATCATTATAACTATCAAAAATATATATGTATATATATATACACTTTTATAGTTGTCTTTACTATATATAAAAAAAAAAAATCTTTTAAATATAAATCATTATTGTATATAAATTAAATATATCTATATATATCATTATATATATATAAATCATTCAAATTAAATATATATATATATACATTATACAAAATATATAAATTACATTAAATATAAATATGTATGCCAAGAAAAAAATAAATAAATAATAATAATTGAATATTACCATATAAAATCAAATTTATTAACAAAAATTGTTTTTAAATTTAACTAAAATTCCTAAGCTACTACGAAAAGATAATATAGATACGGTAATTCATGGGGCAAACAGCAACGAAAGAAGAGGAAATCTTCATTAACAATAACGCCGGTGTAAACACGGTCACTACGCCGAAAATCGAGAAACGGCTGTTTACCGACCTTCAATTGATTCTCGTGATAATTGCTATAATGATCGTTGTTCGCGTTGCCTGGGTAAAAATCCAATCATATTTAGAAAGAAAAATCAGTCGGCAGATCGCAATTGCCGCGATATAGAAAAAAAAAATTTAAGAAAAAAACAAAAATCTTATAAAATAAATAATTTTCAAGTAAAACTCAATCATTTTCCTGGTATTATTAATTAACCATACAATGGCAGGTTTTACGATAGCAAACCCAGAAAAAAGAGTAGCAAATCCAATAAGGAGTACCATCGAAATAAAATACGCTATCAAATTTAGAGCCGTGCCAAATTTTATTTTAAAACCAGAAGTATGTAGTTGAATTATTCAAAAAAATAGATAGACTTTAAGATTATATAAATACGATAATTTTACGTTATTTTAAAATGTCTTTCATTTAAATTTAAAATTATAAATAATTTTTAATATAATTTTTCATAAAAATACTAATAAATGTAAGAAAGGGTTCTAAAATATAGAAAATAATATCAAAAAAAAACAAAAACAAATTTTTTATAAATTGTATAACATAAGCATTCAATTTCTTTAATTTGCAAGAAAAAGACTATACCATATATATATACTATATTATGTATTAAATTTATTGAGGTAGGGTAGTAATAAATAATTCACATTAAAACTCTTTTTAAGGTTACACATTCATAACCCACATATAATTCATTTTTTTTATATATATCACTAGCGTATAAATAAATACATATAGTAATAATTTCATAAAGAATCAAAATATTTTTTTTTATTTTTCATATGACAGAGAAAAAGAAGTCTCTCATATAAAAATATTCTTATTTAATACGATATATTTCCCCACCTTGTTAGTAGTTAGTAAGTACACTTAGTTTCTCACCATAGTTTTAGTCAGGGCATTTTTTTTAGTCGAGTTATTATTTTTTTTATGGGAAATTTTTGAAAATTTAGTTTAGCACATTTTTGTAGGAAAGTAAGTAGGCTTAGATACTAGATAAGATCGGTTTAGTTTAGAAAAAAAAATATTTTTATGGGATAAATTAGGTAGGGTAAAAGCATATATAAATTATGCACTACAAATTAATAAATATAATCATAATTTAAAATAAAATGTATATTGAAAATCAATTTTATATGCATAATTTAAAATATGATACAAGTACTAGAGAATGAATTAAAGAATTTAGGAGATTTAGTCAAAAATTTTAAGAAAACCCCACACAGAACTTATACATCTCAGTATATACTAGGAAAACTATCTTATGTTAAAAAATCAAAGTCAAATTTTTCAGAGGTTTGGCAAGCATTATATAAAGCGGATAAAGAATTAGCATTACGGTATAAAAGTAAATTCGATTTAGTATATAACGAAGTAAATGATATTTTGGATCGAAAATCGGCACATTTTCTGAATACTACTTTAACAAATATTACCGAAGACGAAGACGATACTAAAGAAATAGGAGTGGGAACGGAAGAACCACTAATAAGTAATAACAATTCAAATAATATAGAAATCACCAATATGACAAGTTTTGATTTTAATGTGGCGCAAAAGCTGCCCACTTTAATCATAGACAAAGAAGAGACAAGAGAAGAGAAGATTCGAGACTTTATAAATAGTATCGAATTCTACCACGATATATTAAAACCAGAGGATCAAACAATCTTAGTAAAATTCCTGGTCAAGTGTAAGATTCAAGGAAAAGGCTTAACAGAACTAGGAAATGCCATTCCTGAAAATTTCAACGAATTAAAGAAATTATTAAGAACCAAATGCGGTTGCAAAGATTCAATTGAAATAATACAAACCAAATTAAGCAATATACGACAAAGTAATCGACCATTACGAGAATTCACTAATGAGATCGAAAACCTCATAGCACGAATGACAGATTTAGAAGTCAGTGCACAAAGTGAAACCGAACGAGCAGCGTTAACAACCGCTAATAACCGTAGAGGGTTAGCGTTTTTGAAAAAAGGAGTGAATGAAAGGTACAGAATAATCTTGGATAGCGCTCGTCATAAAGATATTAAGGACGCAATACAGCATTTACTGGAATTGGATCCAGGTACCGACAAAACCAATGAAGTTGTTAGGTATGCTGACAATAATCGGTATAATAACAATATTAATAATAGAAATAACTATAATAATAATAATTTTAACAATAATCGAAATTTTAACAATAATCGAAATAATAACAATAATAGGAATAATAATTTCGGGAATCGAAATTTCAATAATAATTCAAATAATTATAATAATAATTCGAACAATAATAATCAAAATAATTCTAACTATCCAGCTAGAAATCGAACCTACACGCCAAATAGGAACGCAAATAATAATAATAACTATAATAACAATAACCATAATAATAATTATAACCATACTAATTATAATAATAACAATAATTATAATAATAATAGAAATTATAATCAGAATAACCGTTATAACAATAGAAATAATAACAATAATAACTATTACCACAGAGCGAATACAAACAACATAAATGTACCCAATCCAAGAGTATTGGCCATCACAGAAAAGGGAAACGAACAACCCACCGAGGGGGAGGCCAACCAATCGGTAGGGGATTACCACAATTAGGCGAAATAAAGCATATAATTTTCACAGCAGGATTCACAAACGGACTATACGTAGACATTAAAATCAACGAAACAGAAACTACTACATTCTTAGTAGATACTGGTGCTTCTATTTGCACAATAAAATCAAAACTTTTGGACGACAAACTAAATAAAAATAATATTTCTACAATACAAGGTATCTCAGGTCACCTTGAAACATTAGGTTCCTGTACTAAACAATTGAATTTTGAATTCACAAATATCCCATACGACTTTCATGTCGTACCCGACGACTTTCCAGTACCAGTTGATGGTATTTTAGGGGCTAACTTTTTAAAAAAATTCCAAGCTAAAATAAATTTAGAAAATTTTACTTTGGAATTAACCATCAATAATGAAAATATAGTATTACCAATATTAAATAAAACCCATTCAAATGTTATTACAATTGCATCACGTTGTGAAGCAACATATTGGGTCGACACTAAATTTAAAGACGAACGAATTATCTATCAGACAGAACTTTGCGAAGGAGTTTTCATGGCTGGATCTATATCCAAGCCTATTAATAATAAAATACCTGTAAAAATCTTAAATACGAGAGAAAAAGAGGTTAAATTAAACTGGATTGAACCAGAATCTTATAGTCTAAACGACCGTTATATACTTAATTATGAAAAGCCTAAACAAAAAACGACTGATAGAGTTGAAAAATTACTCAAAGAATTAAATTATGATACACTTAATAGTGAAGAGAAAGAATGTGTACAGCAAATATGTACCAAATTTAATGAGATATTTCATTTAGATGGTGACGAACTGACTGTGACAAATACTGCTAAAGCTGATATCCAATTAAAAAAGAACATATCACCAACATATTCAAAATCATATAGAATTCCACATTCACAAAAACAAGAACTACAGGAAGAATTACAAAAGATGATCGACCAAAAGATTGTCGAGCCATCTGTATCAGCGTGGAATATCGAAAAGTAAATGATAACATCGAAGATGATAAATTTCCACTACCAAATATCACGGATATTTACGATATGGTAGGAGGTGCAAGATATTTTTCATGTATTGATTTAAGCCAAGGATATTACCAAATGGAATTAGACGAAGAAAGTAGGCCGTGCACCGCTTTCTCAACAGAAAACGGGCATTACCAATTAACACGCCTACCAATGGGGCTTAAAATATCACCTAGCGTATTCTCCAGAATGATGTCTATAGCAATGTCAGGGTTAACATATTCAAGATGTTTCGTTTATTTAGACGATTTAATTATTTTCGGTGACAGTTTAGAAAAACATAATAAAAACTTAATAGAAGTTTTTTCAAAACTAAACTTAAAAATTCACCCTGGAAAGTGCAATTTTCTTAGAAAGGAGGTTTTATATTTAGGACATGTTATTTCAGAAAACGGCATTTTGCCCGATCCATCCAAATCCATAGCAATTAAAAATTTTCCGCAGCCAATTAATGCTGACGAAGTTAGACGATTTGTAGCTTTCGCTAATTATTATAGGAAATTCATTCCAAATTTCGCTTCAATCGCTATACCTCTAAATAAATTATTAAAAAAAGACGTTAAATTCAATTTTAACCCAGACTGTGTAGAAGCATTTAACACAATCAAAGAAATTTTAACAAGTCCTAAAATACTGCAATTTCCAAATTTCGACGGAGAGTTTATTTTGCGTACAGACGCATCAGGTTTCGCTTTAGGAGCTGTCTTATCAAACAATGATGACAGACCTATTGCATTTGCTAGCAAAACGCTAAACAGTGCAGAATGTAATTACAGCACTATAGAAAAAGAGCTACTAGCCATAGTATGGGCTATTAAACATTACCGACCTTACCTTTTCGGAAGACGCTTTAAGATTCTAACAGACCATAGACCGTTAGTCTACCTATTTTCACTCAAAGAACCATCGTCACGACTGACAAAGTTTAGAATACTGTTAGAAGAGTACAACTTCTATGTTGAATACTCACCGGGAAAGGAGAACTGTACTGATGACGCTTTAAGCAGGATTAAAATATCATCCGATGATTTAAAGATACTAGTTATGACTAGATCAAAGAAAAGTAAAGAGGAAGAAGAAAATAAAGATAAGGAAAAATCTGATGAACAACTTATTGAGGAGTTACTGCAACCTCCACCAACAGGGTTAAAAGTAGTCGAATTAAAGATAGTCAATAGTTTCGAAGAAGAAAATTAAGAAATTAAAACATCAACAAGACATAATAATGGGTCCAAATAAATTATTGGCATATGTGCCAAAAAGAACTTGTATAATGATGATTAGACCGAAAGATAGCACTGAAAACCTAACCACAACACTCGGCAGATTGCTGTGGAAGGATGTGCAAGCGATCACAGGTCCTTTGAAATTATATATCTCAAAAGGAGAATTATTAAAATTAAATCAACAAATTAATTTGAATAATATAAAAAAGAAGTTGGGAAAAATATTTAAAGAAGCTAATATAAAGATGTAGTAAGGATAACTAACCCAGAGGAAAAGAAAATACTATTGAACGACTATCATATTCTACCAACAAGTGGTCACGCAGGCATTAATCGTATGCTGAAAAACATCAAGTGTAAATACTTTTGGACAGGGATACAAGAAGACGTAACAAACTTTGTTAAACATTGCGGAATATGCCAACGTAACAAGCACATTAACGTAAAGAAACAGCCAATGGTCATATCTACCAGCGAAACTAGTTTTGAGACAATTTACGTAGGACCGTTAGACGAGACAGCAGAAGGACACAAATACATACTCACGATACAGGATGAATTGACAAAATTCATTGAAAATGTCGCGCTCAAGAACAAAGAAGCCAATTCCGTAGCTGAAGCACTCGTAGAAAACTTTATATTAAAGTATGGAGTGCCGAAGAAAATAGCTTCGGACCAAGGAACTGAATTCATGAGCAACGTATTCAAAGACATGTGTAAGCTGCTAAAAATCGAACAAATATTTTCTACTGCATATCATCATGAGAGCATAGGAGCATTAGAGAATTCGCACAAAGTACTAGGAGCGTATTTAAGAACATACGTTACTGAAAACCATACAGACTGGCACAAATGGCTACCGTATTACACGTTCTGTTACAACACCGCTGTACACTCAGAAACCGAATATACGCCATATGAATTAATCTATGGAAAGCAGTGTAATCTACCTTCGAACCTCACAAAAGGAGTTCAACCACATTATAACTACGAAGACTACAATATCGATTTAAAGAATAAGTTACAAATAGCGCATAGGGACGCTAGAGAAATTTTAGGAAGAAAAAAAAATAGAAAGAAAAACTAGATTCGACGAAGATTATAAAGTTAGGGATAGTACATACGAAGTAGGAAGTTTAGTATTATTAAAAAATGAAAACAGAAAGAAATTAGATCCCATTTATATCGGACCGTACGAAGTAACACGAAATGATGGAGTTAATTGCGAGATCAAAACAGATAAGCGAAAAATACTCGTACATAAAAACAGATTGAAACCGTACTACGTGTACATTATGACAATGTCACAAAACCAATTAATAAATTTTGAAGCATTTACTCAGATTTAATTATGCAATGAAATAATTTTTGTTTTTAAATACTTTTCGTATAAATTACTATAACACTACTATTTTGCAACCAAGGGGGAAGGGGATGCATACCCAGAAGCCTTAGGCAAATAACTACTGTATAAATATAAAATGATAGGGGAATATAACGCACCATAATTTAGGGATAACTAGAATAAGGTTTACAATAGATAGAAATAGAATAGGTATTAACCAAATTACAATAAGGATTGAAACATTTAGGATAGGGAAGATAGCAGATTTATTAAATAGTTAAGGTTACCTTCTAGCCAGGTAAAAATAATTAGAAGTAGGAAAAAGAAATTAGAATGTATAAGAAATGTAATAAAATTGTTTGAAAAAAAAAGAAAAAAAATTATAATGTATAAAAGAAATGTATTAAAATTGTTTGAAAAATAAAAACCAAAACAAATTATAATGAAAAAAAAAAATGTAATAAAATTGTTTGAAAAAAAAAACTATTTATAAAAGAAAAGTAATTAAGTACAATGGAAAAAAATTGGAAATAAAATAAACTATAAGGAATTGAAATAAATGTAAAAAAAAGAAGAAAAAAAAATTATAATAATATAAATATAAATTTTCCTTTATATTAATTAAGAAACAATAATGTAAAAGAAAAAAAAAATATATGAACTAGTAAACTAAAACAAACTAGAAAAAAAAAATCCAAATACAATCAAATGTAATCTAAGAATTAAATATCAATGAAAACTTATATGTATAAATGTAAAATTGGAAAAGTATCGGCTGAACCAAAGAAGGAATCTTCCTTACCTTAAGATTCCTCCTTTTCCGCCGGGAGGGGTGGTGTGAAGGAGCGAGAATTAAGACCTTCTCACAAACCCCTTAGCAAAAATACCAAATATGTTTTGTATACACAAAATATAGTATACACTTTTATCTGTTTTTATCAAAGTCATTGGCACACATATGCTGAAATATTTGGCATTCAAGGCCACCCGCGCATAACCATTAGAGATATATTTATACTTATACACATAAATATATCTCTATGCACATTCTTATGCAACGAAAATCAGGGCATAAGAATAATAATAAAATAAATGAAATATTAAAGGGTTCATATTTCAGCATATGGAATTCAATGGAAATTATATTAAATATTAATTATAATATTTTTTTAGGGTATTTTTGCTAAGGTGAGCTAATAGTTTTCCAAATAGTACCTAAACTTTGTAAGATGTACTTAGAATTTTAGGGTATAAAATAAGCTGCAATTGGAAAAATAAATTCATTCTAGTACCCAGCGTCAGAATCAATTGTTATTTATTTACACTTTGAGCTATTCGCTTGTCTTAAATAACTAACAAAAAATTGAACACTAGCAACAGGTGGCAAATCGCCGAGTTGTAGTTTGACCAGTAGCTTTAGCTTGGGTTACCTAGTGTTTCAATACAGAGTCAACAGTATTCGATAGGATAATACACCAGAGACCACGGTATTAGAGGATAATACGGGAGTAATATATATGTGTATGGTATATACCATATATACTTTACAAAATGCCGCCAACCTTGTAATTTTCGGAACACGACAAATTCCCAGCATAACAATTTTTCAAAAAACTAAAGCATACTGCTGAAAACGCGGCGTTCAGCAGCCCCGTTCCGTCACGCCGCTTATTTATTTTCGATGATAGTAATAAGTTAAATTTTTTAATTGATACTGGTGCCGATTTGTCAGTTTTACCTCGAAGTCAATTTCCAAGCGCAAAAGAAGACGATTTACCAAGATTAACAGCCGCGAATGGTTCAAATATCGCTACATACGGAGAGAAACTTTTAAAACTAAATTTAGTCCTTCGACGCGAATTTCACCACTTATTCACGATAGCTAACGTTACGCGACCGATTATCGGCGCAGATTTTCTTAAAAAATACGGGTTATTAGTTGACTTAGCTCATAAACGGTTGCACGATAGCGAAGCGTCACTATCAGCAAACGCGACAGTACGACGAACTAATGAACCGACACTGAAAATTTGTAGTGTACAACAGGACAATATTATAGAACACCTTAAGAAATATCCAACTTTAACGCAAAATCCGCGATTCGACCTACCCGTAAATCATACGGTAGTGCACTATATCGAGACATCGGCAAGACTTCCATTTTCACGACCTAGACGTCTCGATCCGTTACGTCATCAAGCCGCTAAAAACGAATTTCGCAATATGGTGGATTTAGGTATTTGTCGTCCATCGAAGTCAAAAGCCGCGTCACCACAGTAGTTAATATATGTATGTTCTGGATCACTTTTTTCCATACATATTCAGACTTTTGACCAAATTTTTCTAGATCACTTTTTCCGTACATTTTCTAGATCACTTTTTCCATACATTTTCTAGATCACTTTTTCCATACATTTTCTAGATCACTTTTTCCATACATTTTCTAGATCACTTTTTCCATACATTTTCTAGACCACTTTTTACCCCATACATATTAAGACTTTTGACTAAATTTTTCTGATATTAAGACTTTTGACTAAATTTTTCTGGACCACTTTTTTTCAATTTTGATCAATTTTTTCTAAATCAATTTAAAAAAGTCGCCGGCCGAGGATTTGAAGCGTTATAGTTTGAATTGTAAATTGGAGTCGCTACCAACTGGGCCACCAACAGTTTTTATTTTGTTTGGAATACCGATTGTATGAAAATAAGGTTGAGCAATGGTAAAGATTGTGCGTTTATACGTAATAACAAATTTTACATTCAAAAAAACCTAAAACAAGTTGTCGATACAAAAATAAATTTTGTTTTTGTTGCTATTTGCTTTTGTCTTCTTTGTAATTTTGTGAGGTCTAGGCAATAAGATATTTTTTTGATTAAATTAAATGGTATATGAATTTATAATCATATATAATAACATTGAACTTGATCATAATAATTATGAACAAGTTTCTTAATCAATATTTTTACATAATATATTGATGAAAAACAAACAACAACAAAAAACATATAAAATGAATTTGTGTATACGAATTCTAAAATAAATGATATTTTTCATAAATACTGTAATGAAATTAGATTGATTAGTGAAATTCTTCATTTGAAAAATATGTACATTTATTTACGTATTTTGTGCAATTACAAAAACAACACTCAACTATAAAAAAAACTTACATTGCAATTTTCCATTTAATTCTAAATTTATAATTAAAAATAATTTTTAATGGGTTATCATTTATGAAAAACAAAATTACAAAAACAACTCTCAACTATAAAAAAAACTTACATTACAATTTTCCATTTAATTCTAAATTTATAATTAAAAATAATTTTTAATGGGTTATCATTTTTTATGCTGATTATTCAAAGTATTATAGAGTTTTATTTCAAAGTCTATTTATTATCAATTGCATTTTAAGTTTTTTCTTTATTATTATGCATTTGAACGCAGATTTAAAAATTAGTTTTATATTAAAAATTGAACAATACGGTCAGAGAAAATTAACTTAAAAAATAATTAAAAATGTATAACAGAAAATTCATAGCAATTTTAATGATGTTAATGTACTGTACATCTACATGTGCAAAACAAATGATGAGCGAATTTTTCACTAATTCGTCAAACATAACCTTCAATTTATCCGGGAATGCTATAGCATTCCAAAATAATTTTGGAGACAAAACATCTGTAAGTAAAAAAAAAATTTTTTTTTTGTATAAAAAAATTATTTATATATAAAAATATGTATTACAGGATGAAATATTACCTTTAAACAAAGGAGTTATATTTTTTTTTTGTTGTTTTCAAAAATTATTCTTTTCGTATCTAGGATGAAAAAAACTCGAGTAGCGGTGGTGTAGATGTCCACAGCAACAACAAGAACAATAACAACAACAACAAAAACAACGTTAACAACAACAACAACAACTACGGTAGTAAGACAGAATATTCAGGTAGCGGTGGTGTAGATGTCAACCCCCACAACAACAACAACAACAACAACAAAAACAACAACAATGATGGTAGACAATTAAGGGGTGGCAAGTTCATGGGTAATTTCGAATTAAATTATTAAAGACTAAATTTTTTTTATATTTTAATTGTTTATGTTTTTATTACTATTATATGCATGCAGTAATAAAAACTACAAAAACTCAAAATCCGTATCCACTACCCGTACCACCGTCAGAAGAAGTTGTCCCACTAATATATCCGACTAATATATTTTTAAGATTAATAATAACAATATTATTAATAATAATAATAATAATAATAATAATACTTTTTAAAATAAAAAAAAATTTGGTTTGTAATAGAATTTAAGTTTGTAATATATAATATGTATATCAAAAAATAAAAAAAAATTAAAATTTTAAAATTATTTTTTTTATTTTCTTTGTAAGCATTTCAGGAAATAGATTATTTTTGTTTTTTAGTGTTTTTAATAAAATGTGATTACAAGTTTGATATTAATAATGGAAAATAAATGTTCTTTGAAGACTTTTTATGATTGTAGTTTTTGTTTTTTCTTAATTAATTTTATTGTCATCGAGGGTTGAAGACTGTTTTATTTACTTATTATTAAATTCTTTGAAAATAAATTATCTTTGAAGATTTTATGATTGCAGTTTTTGTTTTTTCTTAATTAATTTTATTGCCATTGAGGGTTGAAGACTCTTGACTCTTTGTTTAATGTTTGATGCTGTTGTTGTTGCGAGGGTTGCTGATCTTTAGATGAGGATAATAATAATTTATCAGTAACATTATTATTATTATTAGTTTCTTCTTCTTCTTCCTCGTTGGTTAAATCGAATATATGGACGACTTTATCTTGAGTTAGATGCTGTTGTCGTTGCTGTTGTTGTTGCGAGGGTTGCTGATCTTTAGATGAGGATAATAATAATTTATCAGTAACATTATTATTATTATTAGTTTCTTCTTCTTCTTCCTCGTTGGTTAAATCGAATATATACACGACTTTATCTTGAGTTAAATCTATAGTTAAACTCATTATGGAATGTGTATGAATACACAAATTGTATTTCTTATTTATAACAAAAAAATTTTTTGGAATGTGTATGAATACACAAATTGTATTTCTTATTTATAACAAAAAAAATTTTTTTTTGTTCAATGATTAAACAAATTTACGATTAACTGTTGAATTTGGTAAAAATAGTTAATTGATTTTAATTTCATTAACGTTGCATTGGATTAAATTGAGGATGTAAATTAATTACATTTGGTGTTGTAAGCGAATTGAGGTTGAATTATATTAATTGATGATTCAGATAATTATCGTTAAATTATCAAAAATCTGCTTATGAATTAAGTATATATTTTCATAAGAAATAAATTATAATTATATTTCCATTGTGATGCAAATATTTTAAAATATAAGACAATAATTTTTTTAATTGCTGTAAATAAGATAGGTTGTTTCAAAATGTATAGTTAATGATGTGTAAATAAAAAAAAATGACATTCACATAAATATTACATTTTAAAACCTTATTTTTTTTGTTGCATTTTATCAATATGAAAAAGAATTTGATATTCCGATAAATAAGATTATTTATGAAGTTTATTTTATAGATGTGTAAATAACCAACATTTTATTACCATATTTTTTCATTTCCTTTAACCTTGTCCTGGAGTTAAAAAGAATTTATACCTTAATAATATGCAAATAAGTTGATAAAAATATTTTCATTGTCATATCATCTTTTTCATGAAAAAAATTTTCCTATAAAAACCGAGAATTTTTCAAACTACTTCACAGTGCAAATTCATCCTTAAGTCAAAGTTTTCTTTATTTGCGATATAAAATTTAACATGAACAAATATTTAGTTGAAAAGTTAAATGCTGGTAATATTACAACTTTTGACGACACTGTCCTTAATACCAATGACTTAGAGGTAAACAAAGACTATAAAATTGTAACTGTTGCGGTGAAAAATATTAAGACCAAAAATATTGGAAACAGTATTTTGGTAGGTCTGGATAGTGGTTTTAAATATTGGCTCCCTTCAAAATTTAGCCGAATAATTGAAGAGCTAAATCTTACAGATGGTGACCACAAAGTCAATATAAATATGAAATATTTAGGTCGCGATAGCCTCAACTCTCCCAATTTCAAGTTTTCCGTGCGTAAATAAAAAATAAATCTTATAATGTGGGTTGCATATGCAGCAGAAACGTGGACTCAGGCTGTAGACTTAAAATCATGCATTGAAAGATTAGAAGAACAATTTGAAACTTATACATTAGAAATTATATTAGATAAAGTTTATTGTGATTTTAAAATTGAATGTCTGAACAAAGAACTCGAATATTATGAAAGTGGTCTTAAATTAATAGAATGGTATAAAAATAAAGTGATAAATATTGAAGATTTTCTAAAACTTATGAATCGTATTGAGTTTTTACGAGGTTTTTTAGAAAATTTAAAACATTTTGTACCGGAAGAAATATACAATAAGTGCGTAGATAAAAATTAAAACAATGTTTCTATGTGAAATTTGCGGTCTTAGGTTTTTAAAAACTGAAAAATTTAAAAAACATTTAAATATATGTAAAACAATAAAAATATATGAAAAAATTAAAAACAATAATAATGATAAACCATTTTTATGTGAAAAGTGTGGTAAAATTTTTTTATCAAAAAAAAACCTTACTGAACATATTAGCGTTGTACACAATGATACATAGGTGGCATCAACGTCAGCATCATCATCATCAGATGTGAAAATTTTTTTTGAAAAGAATGCAGCAAATATATGGAAAGTAACCGCTGGACATCACATTTGAAAAGCAACACACATAAAAAAAATGTAATGATAACTATAAATGATAATGTAAAATTAATAAAATCATGTTTTAAAAATCGGTTGGAAACGTTTTTAATTGAAAATCGCAATGAAGCGGAATTAGATATAAGTAATTTTTTAAAAATTATTAACAAAGATCTTATAAATATATTAAACAATAGTGTTATAAAACATAAAGCATTTAAATTTAATTTAGAATTATTCGGTGAATACGTTAAACCCCAACAAATAGTTAAAGATAACGAATACGATTTAGATATAAAGTCGTTTAATACGGAAATGAGTTTAATTGAAAATACTCAAAATATATCGGATACGCTAAATAAGTTGCTTAATCGCATCGCATCTAATGCAGATGAGTTTCAAGAAAAAGATTCGGGTTGGTCGCTAATAAGAATCGCGCATCTTGAAATTAATATCAACAAATATTGTCCAATTCGCGGATCGACATATGTTCCATTGCCAAAATACCTACAATTGAAACATGCATGTATAAATATTAAAAATAATGACGAGTATTGTTTTAAATGGTGTATAATTGCGTCTTTAAAGCCACAAACTGTCAATGCCAATAGGATAACTTCCTATATCTGAAATGATGAAATTATTGTAGGACATTTAACGGTTAAATTCTCTGGTCTTCAATTTCCACTTAGAATTCAAGAAATTTATAAATTCGAGGAAATAAATCCTGAAATTAGTTGTAATGTATACGGTTATGAAACTATAGACCAAAGTTTGCAAATTGTAGGACCTTTTTATCACACAAAATATCAAAACAGAACTCATCATATTAACTTACTTTTATTGCAAAAGGAAGAAAATTACCATTACGTATACATAAAAAATTTATCTAGACTTATGCGTTCGCAAATTACTGGAAGCACACGCGCAATGTTTTTATGTTCAGTTTGCCTGCAACATTTTCAGACTAATGAAAAATTAGAACAGCACATTCCATATTGCAATAAAGTTGTTGTTAAGATGCCAAAACCAGATGATAGAATTTTAAAATATAAAAGCACTAATTTACAGGCAACTGTTCCATTTGTTATATACGCCGATTCAGAAAGTATGTTGCAACGTTATGATACTTGCATACCAAATCCGAACAAATCGTCTACAACAAATATTCAAAAACATATCCCAGTCGCATTTGGCTATTATATTTGCTGTTCATTTGATAGTAACTTAAATAAGTATTTTGTTTTTACTGGTGAACATTGCGCGAAAGAATTTATTTTATCGGTGGCAAATGAATGTAAGCAATTGTATTTAAATTATTTTTTAAACCCAAAACCAATGAATGCGTTGACTTTTGATGAAGTTGTTCGACAAACCACTAGTAGAATTTGTCATATTTGTAAAAGTTTACTATATTTTTCATCGGATAGAGTTCGCGACCATTGCCATTTTACTGGTAAATATCGGGGGCCTGCTCATTCAAATTGTAATTTGAATTATAGGGATTGTAATTTTTTCCGACAAGTTGGCTCAAAATTTAGACACGAATGAGTTTGTTAATACAAAAATATTTTTCCCCGACAATATCGAATTTGAGTTAGCGAAAAGAAAAGGAGTATTTCCGTACACATATTTGGACAGTTGGCCAAAATTGAAGGAGTTGAATTTACCACTACAAAATACGTTTTATAACGATTTGACGAAAGTTGCTTGTGCAGATAGCGAATATGAACATGCGTTAAATGTCTGGAGTTTATTCAACTGCAGAAACTTGGAAGATTATTTAAAACTTTATCTAAAAATAGATGTTTTAATACTTGCAGACGTGTATGAAAATTTTCGAAAAACATGCAAGCAAATTTACGACTTGGATAGTGCTCAACTTTATACAACGCCTGGTCTTGCGTGGCAAGCTATACTCAAATATACTAAAATTGAATTAGAGCTGCTGACAGAGTCAGACATGTATAATTTTATTTCAAATGGCATTCGAGGCGGCATAAGTCAATGCTCTCTCAGAAATTCAGTTGCAAATAATAAATATATGGGTGCGGAATATAAACCTGAAGAGCCGAGTATTTATTTAATGTATTACGATTGTAATAACCTATATGCATACGCGTTAACAGAATGTTTACCATGTAAAAACTTTAAATGGATTGAAAATCCCAACAGTATAATGAATATAATTGAAAGCATCAATGATGATGCAGAAACAGGTTACATTCTAGAAGTTGATTTAGATTACCCGTATGATTTGCATGATAAACACAATGATTTGCCATTTTGCGCTGAAAATAAATTAACGCCCAATTATAAAAATAAAAAATTAATTTTAGACTTGCACGATAAAAAAAATTACATTATACATTATCGAAATTTAAAACAATGTTTAGCTAATGGGATGCAATTGAAAAAAATCCACCGAGGTATACAATTCTGTCAAAGGGCGTTTATGAAGAGTTTTATTGACTTGAATACGAAACACCGATCCGAAGCTAAAAATGAATTTCAAAAAATGTTCTTTAAAAATATCAATAATAGCCTTTTCGGTAAATCAATTGAAAATATATTTAAACGTAAAAATATCAAAATCGCAACGGAATGGGAAAGTAAAGGTAGACGGTTAGGAGCAAGAGCTCTAATAGCCAAACCAAATTTTCACAGTTGTTCATATTTTACGGAAAATTTAGCTGCAATTCAGTTAAATCGGGATATCTTAACACTTAATAGACCTGTTTATTTAGGATTTACGGTATTGGATTTGTCGAAATTGTTAATGTATAATTTCCATTACAATTACATCAAAGTGAAATTCGGAACTGATGTTGATATTAATTACATTGATACGGATAGTTTTGTTTATACAATAAAAACCGATGATTTTTATAATGATATAAGGAATGATTTAGCAGAACGTTTCGATACATCGAATAATGAAATAGATAATCCATTTAATTTTCCTATAATTAATAAGAAAAAAGTAGGTTTTTTTAAAAATGAAAACGAAGGTAGAATTATGAAAGAATTCATTGGATTACGGTCAAAAGTTTACATGATTGATGTTGTCGATCAACGTCTAATAAAAAAGGTTAAAGGCATTACTAAATGTGCTCTAAACGATATTTCACTGAATAATTTTAAAAATTGTTTGTTAAACAAAGAATTGTATTACCGAAATATGAACCTTATTCGATCTAAGTTGCATACAATTCATACTCAAAATTTAAATAAGTTAGTTCTAAGTTCGAGCGATACAAAACGTTACATTTTAGAAGATAATATTAAAACTTTGGCTTATGGTAATTATAAGATAAGCTTGGCTGATGCCTTCACGGATGATGCCTTCACGGATGATACTTTCATGGGTGAGGACGTCACGAATGATGCCATCATGACGCCGCGCATTGATATTTAAAATAGTATGTAAGTAAAAGGTATTTAAAGGAAAGAAATAATAATTAAAAAATAATATATATTTATATAGCCAATCTGGCAAATAGTTGATAAAAATTTTTCTTTACTTATTTAAAAATAATAATAATAACAAAAAAACAAAGTGTATAATTTTATTTTTGTATTAAGAAAAAAAAAAAATATAAAATGTCACAAAAAAAAATTGTTGTTGATGAAATACATAAAAGTGTAAGAAAAAAATTTATACGTCGAAGGTACATACAAAAAGGTCTAAATGATGTTTGGCAAATTGATTTGGCTGATATGTCCTCAATAAAAAAATACAATTATAACTATAAGTACATTCTGGTTGTAATTGATATTTTTTCCAAATTTATGTATGTGAAAGCGTTAAAAACCAAAACTGGAGTTGAAGTTTCTCAAGCTATGACCGATATATTTGCTGAAAATAATGTGATACCTAAAAATATACATTCTGATATGGGAACTGAATTTTTCAATTCGTATTTTAACAATTTGATGAAAAAACACGCTATCAACCATTATACGAGTTTTACAATAATCAAAGCTGGAATTGCCGAACGAGCAATTCGTACTTTAAAAACTAAACTATATAAAATGTTTAGCTTGAATGGCAACTACAACTGGACTAAAATATTGGATAAAACTGTGTAGCAGTACAATAACACTACACATCGTACAATTAAAATGAAGCCGTCAAAAGTTGAAAAACGTCATGAAAAACTGCTCTTGAAGACAGTTTACAATCGACCTAAAATCTTTCAAAGAGGAAAATTCAAAGTTGGTGATTTTGTCAGAATATCTAAATTTAAAGGCAAATTTGATAAAGGTTATTTACCCAATTGGTCAACGGAAATCTTTACAATTATCAAAATTCAATTAACCAACCCCGTAACATATGTACTACAAGATTACCAACAACAAATTATAAAAGGAGGATTTTACGAATTTGAACTGCAAAAAGTTAAAAACAAAGATGTATATCTAGTTGAAAGAGTTATTCGAAAAAGGGGGGATATGGTCTATGTTAAATGGTTGGGTTTTGATGAGAGTCATAATTCTTGGATACCAAAGAGCGAAATATTAGATTAGCGATGGTATGTTAAAATAAATATGCATATTTTTGGTTTTCAGAGAAATTAATTTAGTTATATTTGCAGTTTAGAAATGAGTGCATCAGAGCAAACTATCGCTGACATAAAAAGTAACATTCAAAAGAATAATTTACTTTTGGCGTATCATTTTTTCCTGAACGATAATCATACTGCAAAAATTTCAGCCAGAATTAATCCATCAACATTTGAAACTAATATTGTTATAGATAAAGTGGGAAAATCGCCAATGATCTTCACATACTATTTCTGGACTTATTTTGCAGAGACCATTTGCAACATAGCTGAAATTGAAAACATGACATTTATGTTGAACAAAACCGAATGGGAAAAATTATACGAAATAAAAGACTTTATAACTTCTTATTCATATTCGCATTGCATAAGCGAACCTTTTATAAAGAATTATATATATCAATACTATGAAAAATGTAATCAATTTAATGTAAGAAAATTAAGTGCTAATGATTTTTTTTTACCAAATTATAATTCATTATTTAATTTTTCTAAACTATTTGTTGAAATTCCTGTATTATGTAAAGATGTTAATATTTTAAATGCTAAATAAATGTACTTTTTATTGTTGTCAGATTAAAGTGTTTCTAATTTTATTTCCCCTCCTTCTTAATTTAAGATAAAAGAATGGTGCAGTTGTCTCTTAAGATCAGTTGTATTATAACTAAATCAGTGTGAACTACGTACCATGAATAAAACTGTATTTGTAGACTTGCAATGTGTTATTGGAAATGGCAGACAGCATTTTGTAAAGGAAATGGCTGTTTTAGAGCAAGGATCAATTATTCCTAAAATATATTTTTTTAAACCACCATACCCAAAACAAGAACTAGAGTATGATGCTATCAAACAGAATCAATATATTGCTAAAAATATAAATAACTTGGAATGGGACTCTGGAATATTTGAATACAATTATATTGCTAGTATTATAAAAACTTTCGGATTATATTCAAAAATCTACGTTAAAGGGTTACAAAAGAAAGAGATTTTGTCTAAATATTTACCCGCAACAAAATCAATAATTATCGATTTGAACGACATTCCTCGCTTAGACGACTTGTACAACTATACTTCACATTGTGAAATTCACCAAAATAATAATAATAATAAACATGGAAATATTAAATGTGCTGTAAAAAATTGTTTAAATATTTATATGTATTTATTAAAAAGCAATAAAGTTGATTTTTAAAAAAATTATATTTTTATTACATATTTGTTTTATAGAAAATATTCTTAAATAATCTTAAAATTAATTTATCATTGTCTTCAAAGTTTTTCGAACTAAACATATTTAAAAATTGTTGCATTGTTAGTCCTCTGTTACGAAAATATACAAAAACGCAGCAATAATGTCCACACACATCGGAATAGTCATCTTGTAAGCGCTTTTCATTTCTTATAAAACATCTTTGGATATTATAGTTGCGGGGGCCCCTAAGCCTCTTGTGCACCGGGCTAATAATTTGCGGCTTGAAGAGTTTTCATTAATTTTTGCAATTATATTTTTTTTAATTGTTTGATTGCCATACGAATCGAAATATTCTATACATCCGGACT
Source organism: Rhamphomyia laevipes (assembly GCA_963920725.1). Taxonomy (NCBI): domain Eukaryota; kingdom Metazoa; phylum Arthropoda; class Insecta; order Diptera; family Empididae; genus Rhamphomyia; species Rhamphomyia laevipes. Next base: position 56,059,820 of record OY987255.1, on the reverse strand, counting down.
TGGGAAAATACAACACAAACCAATGCAAACCTGGTCTAGTATCAGGATCAGAATTAACAATTATGAAAGTAGGTTTTTTTGTAAATCGTTTTGGTATACGATTAAAAGCATATACGCCTCTAAAACAAGTTTTTGTGTATTTATTATTCCGAAGAATTTTTGTAATCTGTTGCGTATTCATGCTGCTCTATTAAGTTTGAAAAATCGTAAATTTTCTAATTGCATTTTACATATTGAGTTAAAAATTCTTTTTTTTGTTTGCCATTAACTAATATCATATCAAATTCATTCAATTTTTTCTTTAACGTTTGTGTGATATTTTCATTGTATAAATTTCCATTTGTAACATAATTCTGCGTTTCTGCTGTTAATTTTGCAGTCGGATATGAATATTTATATTCATAATTTGCTAGTTTATTTGATTCTTCGATTCCTGCAATGGTAATTTTACGTCCAAAATGAACAAATTTATCACGGACAAATGATACGTCCACCAAAGCATATGATGGTATACTTTATTGTTTGCCTTTTTTTTTTGTTCTATTTATGTAGTAGCAGGTATCACATTCAACAGAGTAATAAAAACTATTTCTAATCGTAGTGCTATTTATAAATTTGTGTAAACATTTCGATTTCCAATGACGCATCAGACTCTCCATAAACAATGCACGTTAATGTTGAGGATAGTGGAGAGTTTAATTTTGCATCAATTCGTACTGTACCTTGATTTAGCAGGTTTTGACATGTTTCGTTACCTGATCCATCGGCTGATAAATCAAAAGCTAATACTGTGTAACCTTTTGAAAAATATTCTCTTGTGATCTGATGACCTCTATCGGAATGATGTATTCCTGTACCTTTGAATAATGTTAAATATGCTCTGGTATTACAAAAACTCTCAGAGAAATTTGTTTCAATTGGTGAATTAGGTACTTGTACACCGTTTACATATAATTGAAATTGTGATAAGTTATTGTAAAATGATATGGATTTTTTGATCGTTTTCCATTAAAGTTTTCATTATTTACCATACAAAATAATAATGTATTAGGCAGCTGACCAATAAATACATTATCCAATGAAATGTTTGAAGTATTTGCTGGTATTGTAAATGTTTTTAATTCTCCTCTTTTGTAATGGTATTTTGCATTAGCTTTTGCAAGAATAGTGTTGTGAGCCAATAAAATATTAGGGTTAACTGTAACATGTTTCATGTAGAGAGTTGCTTCATGAATTTTTAAATAACTTTCATCCGTATCAGCGCAAAATAAATAAAATTCTGGTTTTTCAAGTGTTATCGAAATTCTCACATCAACATTGTTTAAAAGCAAAGTAGGCGTGTTAAAAAAATCTACATGTAATTTACCCATTAATTCAACAGTAGAAGAGTTATTGTACTGTTTCTGTCTTATTTTGGAGCCTCCGTTATTAATATCATGAACATTTGGTTTATCTAACTCCCAACCGGACCCCTCCAAATGTGTTATACTAGCATCTTTTCCATAGCTTACCAGGGAAATTAAATAGCTTCTGTAATTATAAAACGAATCGGAGGGAGTTACATTTTTTCCATTTAATGTTACATTTACTTGTTTAATCATTGAATGTAACAAATTATTTACTACACTAGGTTGGGGTATATACTTTTTATCGACAGCTGTTCCTGTTGTATCGGCATTACTCCATTTTGCTCCATCTTGTTTTAATATTTGAACTTTAAATTTAATATATGTTGATGCTAAATCTCTGTATGTATCACCATTACCAAGCGAGACAAATTCTATTGTAGAAGGTGAGGTCTCCAATGATGCTAACGGATTGTATACTACTTCGTCAGTACGTAAAATACTTGTCTGTATTGGTGGTGTTGTGAACAGATCCAACTCTGACTTCATGCATTCTACAATGACCATTTTTAATTAAAAATATCTAAAACACGTGTTTTTTTATTTCCTGCTTTCCGACTCTTTCTACCGATTGAATATAATTTTGGTTTTACACGTCTTTTTATAGTTTTACGTCTACTTTTTACTTGCAATATTTTTTTTTTACTACTTGTTTTTCTCTTTCTACTACTACCATACATCGAATGCAATTGGTTTACTGCTGCAGTTCTTAAATTTTTTATTCCTGCTTTAGCTTGTTCTTCAAATACTTCTTTTGGATTTGACCCTGACGCTATATCAGACAAAATATTAGAGCCAGTTTTAAATGCTTCGTCTTTGAGTAAATTAAAACCAGTAGTCAATGTTGGTTTTAAAAAACGAAATAAACTTCCAAATAAATTACCAAGACCACGCCCTCGCTGGATTGTTGGATATGTCTGTAAAAGTGGTCCTATTTCATTTATATTACCACCAGCTTGCGATGAATAATATTTAATGTATTCACGATGCATGTTTAAGTAAAACGACAAAGCTTTATGTATTGTTTTTATTTATATACTTTTTTATTAAAATCTCTTAAAATGTAATACAATTTTTGTGGGATAATAGTTTGGTACAAAATCAATTTTTTTACCATACTGGTCGGAAATATTAATGGCAATAGATTCAAAAATCTTTTTTTCTAACGGAACGTAATGTATATTTTTAAATTCTATATCATTTTGTCTTCTACAGTTATCAATATTTATTGCACACAACGCTCGTATATTATTATTTCCAAAAATTTCTGGCTGAATGATATCGCTATATACTAGTAACATACCGCTTTTTTCATCTTTTATTTGTTTGAACGTACGTTCAAATAAGTCTAGTATTGTTTTTTGGTAATTAAAAATATCTTTTTTTTTGCTGGAAGATCTCTTTTATTAACTCTGGTACAGTATATTCAATACCTGGTTTTAAATAGAAACTCTCATCGTTAAAAGATTTTGATATACGTACAAATTTTAGACTATCTGCATCTGGAACAGCTGTGTATTTGACATTAAATGTCTTATCATTCGACAGAGTGACTAACACCTCATTATAAAATTCTTGTAATACTTCAGCACGTGTACAATCCCCTACTGGTGTTATGTTGTTGATAAGTATAGGTAAAAAATTTCGTTTCCAATCATCGTGCCTAAATTTTGCTGTTATCTTCATGGTAAAATGTATATCCCAGACGTTTTTTAACATTTAATTTATTTTTACCTCCTAAAACTGAATGTACACCCAACAAAATAGTAACTGATTTTTGCTTATCATATTTATCAGTTTGTAGGTAGTCGTTAACATAAATTTCTGAAAGACCAACCTGCCAATCAGCTTTAGTTAAATCTAAATGTGTTGGTATTCTATTTTCAAAAGTTGCCAGAATATTATCGGGGAAAAAATTAACTGAATCATTACTAAATAATGTGATATAGAAATTATCTCGCGAATTCATAATTGTAATTGGTAAATTTAACCTTTTGACGCTTATTTATAGCTTTCCCAGTGAGGTGGTGTATTATATGGTTTATATTGTTTAGGTGGAGATTTGTGAATTGTCGTTTGTTTTCTTTTAATGTTTTTCTCTGGAGGATATTTTGACAAAATACTTTGCCTTAATAATGAACCACTTGCTTGTGCATGTTGTCTTGTATTTATAGGTGACAAAATACTTTGATTTAAAAATGAACTATTTGAATTTGTACGTTGTCTTGTAGGTGACTTTTCAGGTAATGCTACTGTAATAATACCACCTGTATTTGTATCATACATTCTTACATTGGAATTAGAAGAAGAAGACAATCTTCTAGTTAAACGCTCTTCAGGTAATGTTTTCTGCAGGGCAATCTCAGCAGCGTCGTCATCATCAATTCCAAATTCCATATCTTCTATATCGTCATTTTTTTGCTCTCTATATTGCAGCTTTTGTTGTTGTTGTTGCTCTTTTATAGGGTCAAAACCGAAAACATCATCATCATCATAATATTCTTGTTGTTTAATATTAATAAAATCAGGGTTGAATTGTGTTTCCTGATTTTTGGTAAATTTAAATTTTGTTTGTGTTTCAGCATTTTTTGTATCAACATTATTTCTTTTAAACGGAGAGGGTATAGCCAAGCCTGTTCGTCTTTGATTAGCATACTTTATTAAATTCTGTCTTAGCATGTACCATTTTTGCGTAGGGTTTATTTTTTTATTATTTAAAAGTATTTCAATATTATGATTTAAAATATTTAAATTCTTTTCATTTTCAACTAATTTTTTAAATTTTACAAAAACCTCAGGCGGGATTACAATCATACGCTGCATATTATTCATTTTTTCGACTGATAATCTCCTATTAATTTGCCAATAATACCTGATAGCACGGTTCCAATTAGAACAGGTAAAAAGCCTCCTTTTTGAATAAGAATTCGACGTTTTGCTTTCAAACTACTTTTAGTACTCACTAAACATCTTAATATTCTTTTATGTTTTTTTAAAATGATAAACTCTTCTTTGATATTTTATTATTCCCGTTTAAAGTATTAATAGCAATTTCAATTAAAGTCTTTATAACATCATCATTACAATTATTTAATATACTATTACGAAATTTTTTATTCTGATCTTTTAGAAGATGTAATGTATGCCGGTTTCTCATCAATCGTTTCATATTTCTCACAGTAAACTTTATTATTTAATTCACTCGGCGTACAATAACAAACACAATCATTATTTTCAAATATATTACCGCGTATACGAAACAATTCATTGATTGTGTTAAGTCTAACACAATATAACCGTGAGGGCTTGATGTAACCTCATTATATACTTTTGCAAACTCTCTTGTTTTTCAGGAAAAATTTGTCGTGCTAAAGGTAAAATCTGCGATTTGTCGCGGGGGTTCTTAAATAAAACTAGATATTTAGCATTTAATGATATATCACGACAGTATTTACCTTGGTGAAAAATATTTTGTATTAGCAAAATATTTGATAAATTTTTATGGTGTGAACCTTTTGTAAACAATTCACATACTTGTTTATTATATGTTTCAAGCATTAAATCATCCAATACAATTAAAATATTATCGTTATTTTCATTATTTATTTGTTGTGGTATATTATTTAAAAATTCAATATTTTCAAAAAGTAAATTTCTTGGTATAGCAGACAATTCAGGGTTACACCAAATTATTTTAGTTATGTTTGGTCGAATTAAATCTTCATGACTTCTAATTATATTGCATACAAAAGTTGTTTTTCCACACCCTGACGGACCTGCTATAATCACACTAAATGGATGTATAAATGGTAGCATCTTTACAATTTTAATTCGTCAATTCTTCTTATTAAATTCTCGTAATTATTTTTAAATCCCTTTATCACTTTTAAAGCGTCTCTATATTTATATGTTATTGATATACATTCACATGTATCAGGTCCCGATGTTGCATTATTATCTGACCAAATACAGTTTGTATAATGAGTACCAAATTGTGATTTTTTTACACCATTATCAATTAGAGAATTTAATGTCTTTACAAGACTTTCTAATTTACTTTTATGATATTCAGACAAAAACGGTTTATAATCGTTTAAAAAATTAGAAATTACTAATATATCCACCGCGGTCAATGACATTCTGCACACTAAACTAAATTTATATTTTTTTACAATATATAAATATATTTAGCATGGATAAATATTAGTTCTTTGTAACGTAGGTGTGATTGACAATGATTTATGGTTTTCATATAAATTACTTTATTTTAATTTTATTTTTTTTTATTTTTGAAGTTGCATTTTTGGTTTTTTTTTTATTTTGAAAGTTACAAACTATTTTTCAGATCACAAATGACAACAACACAATAATATAAAAAATTGAACTTGAACTTAAATAAGTTTTTGCATCATTAAATTTATTAAAAAAAGGCGAATAAGATAACTAGCAACAACACAAAATCTAAAAAATCAAATTTCATTACAGTATTTATGAAAAATATCATTTATTTTAGAATTCGTATACACAAATTCATTTTATATGTTTTTTGTTTTTGTTTGTTTTTCATCAATATATTATGTAAAAATATTGATTAAGAAACTTGTTCATAATTATTATGATCAAGTTCAATGTTATTATATATGATTATAAATTCATATACCATTTAATTTAATCAAAAAAAATATCTTATTGCCTAGACCTCACAAAATTACAAAGAAGACAAAAGCAAATAGCAACAAAAACAAAATTAATTTTTGTATCGACAACTTGTTTTAGGTTTTTTTGAATGTAAAATTTGATATTACGTATAAACGCACAATCTTTACCATTGCTCAACCTTATTTTCATACAATCGGTATTCCAAACAAAATCAAAACTGTTGGTGGCCCAGTTGGTAGCGACTCCAATTTACAATTCAAACTATAACGCTTCAAATCCTCGGCCGGCGACTTTTTTTAAATTGATTTAGAAAAAATTGATCAAAATTGAAAAAAAGTGATCCAGAAAAATTTAGTCAAAAGTCTTAATATCAGAAAAATTTAGTCAAAAGTCCTAATATGTATGGGGTAAAAAGTGGTCTAGAAAATGTATGGAAAAAGTGATCTAGAAAATGTATGGAAAAAGTGATCTAGAAAATGTATGGAAAAAGTGATCTAGAAAATGTATGGAAAAAGTGATCTAGAAAATGTATGGAAAAAGTGATCTAGAAAATGTATGGAAAAAGTGATCTAGAAAAATCACAAGTGATCTAGACCATGCGGGGACTACCGTCGTTTAAAGTCTTCCCCAAACCGACGCGAATTTTTTCAGCGGAAAAATCCGCGCGGAATTCGCGCGGAAATTCGCCTAATAGCCCACACTGAGGCGGAAAAAAACGCGACTTAAACCTCAAAAAAAGTGTCATTAAATGAAAAAAATATTTGTAAACATAAAAGTTTTAGTTTTAAAGAAAAAAAAGAAATTATTAAAAGACGTACAATTTATAAGTAATAAAGAAATAAAATATATAAACTTTTCCAATTTAAAAAAAATTAATTAATATAAATATTTTTTTTTACTAGTTCTTAATTCAACAGCGACGACAATATGAATGACTAACTTGACAAATTTTCAATAATTTTTTTGACAATTGTTGCGAAAATTCATGTAAAACGCTGCATGCAGTGTTTTTTTTGACAATTGTTGCGGAAAAAATCCCTATACAAAACGAGCGGAAAAATTCGCTGCAAATTCGCGCGGAATTCGCGTTAGTGTGTGCATCCTCATAAGCCGCCATGTAAATAAATTGTGCGGAAAAATTCGCACCGCGGTTGCGGAAAAATTCGCGTCGGTTTGGGGAAGGCTTAAATGCTGTAACTATACCGGACCTCTATCTTATACCGCACATCCAGGACTTTAGTATGAAGTTGATTTGGTACGTGCTTATAATCAAATACCCGTGGCCCAAGAGGACATACACAAAACGGCTATTACGACACCGTTTGGCATATACGAATTTGTAAGAATGTCGTTCGCTTTGCGTAACGCGGCACAAACATTCCAAAGATTTATGAATCAAGTTTGTGCCGATCTGGATTTCGCGTTCGTATACATCGACGACATATTAGTCGCAAGTAAAAAAAAGAAGAAGATCATTTTCGAGATCTAGACATACTATTTAAACGTTTAACCGAATACGGATTAACAATTAAACCATCCAAATGTATATTCGGAGTATCGAGTTTGGATTTCCTTTCGCACGAAGTTTCGTCACATGGCATACGACCTACAACCGACAAAATAACAGCACTTAAAAATTTTCCGGTACCGCACAACGTAAGACAAATCCAGAGATTTCTGGGAATCATAAATTATTACCATCGGTTTTTACCCAAGGTAGCTCAGATTTTATCTCCTATTCACACTCATTTAGCGAAACTAACGAACCGAAAGCGTAAAAACAAGATAGATTTTTCATGGCCGGAAGAGTGTCAATCGCGTTTTGAGGAAGCTAAACAACTTCTGGGTGACGCTGTTATGTTAGTGAACCCGTTAAACTCTGTCAGATTCAGTATTACTACCGACACATCAAGTACGGCCGTGGGAGCAGTTTTGCAACAGTTGGTTGAAGGTATTTGGCAACCATTAGCGTTTTATTCAAAAAAACTTAGTGCGACAAAAACTCGATACTCGGTCTTTGATAGAGAATTATTAGGTATATATTTAGCCGTTAAACATTTTCGATATTTTTTAACCGGTAGGGAATTTACAATATATACCGATCATAAGCCGTTAGTAAACGCGATTAATTCAAAATGTGAACGAAGTCTAAGACAATCGAATTACTTAGATTTTATAGCCCAATTTTCGACAGACATACAACACGTGAAACGAAAAGACAATGTAGTCGCCGACGCGTTATCGAGGTTAGAAGAATCAACAATTGACATACCCGATAGTACATTAATTTCGCTACTGCATACACTGTAATGCTGGCTGGAGAATTGCTTGAAGGTTCCATCCAACGATGTCCAGGTGCAACCTAATCTGTTGATATATATATACGCTCCTATAGCGATATATATAAATATGTCCTCAACCAAAAACCTTAGCAATAAAGCCGCTGGTTTAAAATGAATTGGCTAAAGAGCTTAGTTCATTTGGTTGGAAGGAAGGAGAGTTTTATTTCAATTTAAGCGAATAGCGTATAATTTAAATAAAACACTGACTTTGAACTCGAAAGTAAAAGTAACTTTATTAATTTGATTTTGCTTCTTATATACCCTAAAATTTAACTACTACATAAATAATTATTAGAATAATTATTTGCTAACGCTAGTGTATTGATCCCTTATTGGAATTCTTAGGAATTTCGTAAATATTCTATATTGTAAATTGACCCATCTATTTTCGGTCATTGCATTTACCATATATGCATATAGTAATATATGCATACATAAAAATATGCATAATATTTAATAAGAATATACATGCAGTCAGTACATGTATGAAATATTTGTATGCTTAGGTTAGTCATCTATAATTATATTTTTGGAAATTAAATATAACCCTGACCTACACAAAACATATGATGATTAATTCATTATATGTTTTGTGTGCATACATCACACCACCCTTCCTGCGGGAAAAGGAGGAATGTACCCTAAGTAAATTCCTTCTTTCTAGCGTTAACATATATTTTTTCCTATTACAAAATTTTATTAACAAATCTTTTTTTTCTTTTTCTTTTTTCTTTCTTAACAACTTATTAAAATGTTTTTTTTTTTTTTTTTTTTAATATATTTTCTTTTTTAAATTTTTTTTTTTAATATATTTTCTTTTTTTTTTACAATATACTTTTCTTTTTAAATTTATTAAAACTTAACGTACTATATTTTTTTTTTTCTTTTGTTTTAAATTTTTACTTTAAATATTTTCATATAATTTTCAAAAAAATTTCTTATTCTTACTATTATTATTTTTTTTTCAAACATAATTCAATAATTCTTATTCTATATTTGTGTTTTCTTTTGTACACATATTTTATCATTACATACATTATTTAGTTTTTTACCTTCATTTGTTACTTCAAAAAAAAAATTTTTATAATTAACTTTTCTTTTTTTTATAATTTTTTCATATTTTATACCCATAAACCTTTCACTTTATATTTTTCCATTTCATATTCTTATCATATTTCATATTATATCTTTTTTCATATTCCTCTACTAAATATTTGTAATTGTCCTATTTCTAATTTTCGTATATTACTTATTAAAATATTAAATACTAAAATATTATTTATTAAAATACTAAAATATTATTTATTAAAATACTAAAATATTATTTATTAAAATACTAAAATATTATTTATTAAAATACTAAAATATTATTTATTAAAATACTAAAATATTATTTATTAAAATACTAATTATTCCTATATTACTTAGTCCTATACGGTTTACAGGCGTCCCCTTCCCCCTAATTTTTTTTTTTTTTAAAAAAATATCTTAACTTTCCGATATTATCATTAAATATACATAATAAGGTTTCAACCTATTCTTATGTACTATTATCTTTTTCCTATTACTTTTAATTTCACAATTCACTCCTTCAGTATTTACTACTTCATATGGACCAATATATATTGGATCCAACTTCTTTCTATTTTCATTTTTTAGTAGTACTAAACTACCTATTTCGTATGTACTATTTCTAACTTTGTAATCTTTATCGAATCTATCTTTTCTTTCTAATTTCTTCTTCCCAAACAATTCCCTAGCGTCCCTATGCGCTACTTGTAATTTATTTTTTAAGTCCTTACTATAATCTTCATAGTTGTATAGTGGTTCTACTTTATTGGTGAGATTTGATGGTAATCTACATTGCTTTCCATAAACTAATTCGTATGGTGTATATTCTGTTTCAGAATGTACAGCTGTGTTGTAACAAAACGTGTAATATGGCAACCATTTATGCCAATCAGTGTGACTCTCTGCAACATACGTCCTTAAATATGCTCCTAGAACTTTATGAGAATTTTCTAAAGCTCCGATGCTTTCATGGTGGTATGCTGTTGAAAATAGTTGATCTATTTTTAGCATTTTACACATATCCTTGAAAACATGACTCATAAATTCTGTTCCTTGATCTGAAGCTATTTTCTTTGGTACTCCGTATTTTAAAATGAAGTGTTCTACCAATCCTTCCGCTACAGAATTTGTTTCCTTGTTTTTCAATGGAACATTTTCTATGAACTTCGTCAATTCGTCTTGTATGGTAAGTATATATTTAAAACCTTCTGTTGTTTCGTCTAATGGTCCTACGAGATCTATATAAATCTTCTCGAAACTTGTCTCACTGGTTGATGTTATGACCATTGGTTGTCTTTTCCTATTGATGTGTTTGTTTCGTTGGCATGTTTCGCAATGTTTAACGAAAGTTGTTATATCTTCCTGCATCCCTGTCCAAAAGTATTTGCATTTGATGTTCTTAATCATTCGATTTATCCCTGCATGTCCACTTGTTGGTAATATGTGATAATCGTTTAATAATAGTTTTTTCATCCCTGGGTCAGTTATCCTTATTAAATCTTTCATAACAATTATTTCTATATTCATATCTTTAAATAGTTCATTTATCTTCTTCTTCATATTATTTAAATTATTTTGTCGACGGCCGTCATTTAATTTCAATAATTCTCCTTTTGAGATATATAATTTTTCTAATTTTAATGGAACCATGATTTTCTGCACGTCTTTCCACAGCAATCTGCCGAATGTTGCGGCTTTCAGTGCTATCGTTTGGTTTCACCATTAATATACAATTTTTCTTTGGTATATATGCTAATACCTTACTTGGACCCATAATAATATCTTGTTCATTTTTCAACCTCTCAATCTCCTCTTTGAAACTATTTACTATTTTTAACTCGATTAATTTCAACCCTGTTGATGGTGGTTGTAGTAATTCCTTTATGATTTCTTCATCTGTTTCTTCTTTATCTTCTATTGGTTTATTTTTTTCTTGATTTGTTTTAGATCTGGTTATAACTAAAATTTTTAAATCTTCTGATGATATTTTGATTCTGCTCAATGCATCTGCAGTACAATTTTCTTTACCTGGAGAATATTCCACATAGAAATTATATTCTTCCAGTAACAATCTAAATTTGGTAAGTCTTGATGACGGTTCTTTCAGTGAAAATAAGTAAACTAGTGGTCTATGATCTGTCAATATTTTAAAACGTCTTCCGAAAAGATACGGTCTGTAATGTCGAATAGCCCATACTATGGCCAATAATTCTTTTTCGATAGTACTATAATTTGTCTCGGCACTATTTAAAGTTTTACTTGCGAATGCAATCGGTCTATCATCGTTATTTGATAATACTGCTCCTAAAGCAAAACCTGATGCATCTGTTCGTAAAATGAATTCTTCGTCAAAATTCGGAAATTGTAAAATTTTTGGACTGATTAAAATTTCTCGTACTGTATTAAATGCTTCTATACAGTCTGGTGTGAAATTAAATTTAACATCTTTTTTAAGCAATTTGTTTAGTGGTATACAGATTGATGCAAAATTCGGAATGAATTTTCTGTAATAATTTGCAAATGCTACAAATCTTCTAACTTCATCCGCGTTCGAAGGTTGTGGAAAATTTTTTATCGCTTCCGATTTTGAAGGATCAGGTAAAATTCCGTTTTCTGAAATAATGTGCCCTAAGTACAGCACTTCTTTCCTTAGAAAGTGACATTTACCAGGATGAATTTTTAAATTTACCTCCCTTAACCTGGTGAAAACTTCCATTAAATTTTTATTATGCGATTCTAAACTATTCCCAAAAATTATTAGATCGTCCAAATATACGAAACATCTGGAATAAGTTAAACCTGACATCGCTATGGACATCATCCGTGAAAAAACGCTTGGAGAAATTTTTAGTCCCATTGGTAGTCTTGTCAATTGGTAGTGTCCAGTTTCAGTTGAAAACGCAGTACATGGTCTACTTTTTTCATCAAGTTCCATCTGATAATAACCTTGACTTAAATCTATGCAAGAGAAATATTTCGCACCTCCTACCATGTCATAAATATCTGTAATATTTGGTAGTGGGAATTTATCATCCTCTATTATGTCATTAACCTTACGGTAGTAGTCTATTACCATTCTGAACTTTTGGAGTCCAGTAACAGGATCCTTCTTTTTCGGTACTATCAAAACAGGTGAATTCCATGCTGATACGGATGGTTTCGCAATTTTTTGATCAATCATTTTCTGTATTTCATCCTGTAGTGGTTGTTTCTGCGAATGTGGAATCCTATAAGGTTTTGTATATGTAGATGCTACTCCTTTTTTCAATTCGATTTTTGCTGATGCTGAGTTTGTTACTGTTAATTCATCTCCATCCAGATGAAATATATCATTGAACTTTGTGCAGATTTGTTGTACGCATTTCTTTTCTTCGCAATTCAATGTATCATAGTTAATTTCTGTTAGTAATTTGTCAACCCGTTTTGTCGAAGTCTCTGTCGATTCTTTATAATTTAATATGTAATGGTCATTTAGACTGTATGATTCTGGTTCAACCCAGTTTAATTTTACATTACTGTCTCTTGTGTTTAAAATTTTTATTGGTATTTTACCATTTATGGACATGGATATTGATCCAGCCATGAAAACTCCCTCACATAATTCCGTTTGATGGAATATGCGTGTATCGTTTATTTCTGTATTTATCCAATAAGTAGCTTCACATCGTGATGCTATTGTAATTGTATTAAAATTCTGTTTACTTATAATTGGCAAAATTATTTGTTCATTATTTATAGTAATATCAAGAATAAATTTTTCTAAATTTATTTTGGCTTGATAATCTGTTAAAAAGTTTGCTCCCAAAATACCATCTGCCGGTACGGGAAAGTCATTTTGAACAATATGGAAATTATAATCAATGTTTATTGATTGAAAATTTAATTTTTTACTACAAGTGCCTAACGTCTTGAGGTGTCCTGAAAAACCATGAATTGTCGTAACGTTATTTTTATTTATGTCATTGTCTTGTAAAATATGTTGTTTAATGGTGCAAATAGATGCGCCCGTATCTATTAAAAATGTTGCTATTTTGTTATTTATTTCAATGTCTACATATAGTCCATTTGAAATATTTGCTGTAAGAATTACTTCATCGCCTAATTGGTGTAATCCCCTACCGATGAGTTGTCTTCCCCCTCGGTGGGTTGTTCGTTTCCCTCGGTGATAGCTAAAATTCTTGAATTTAATGCGTTTGTATCTGGTGTTCTGGTGTTTGAAATTTGTCGTCTGTTTCCTAGGTAACTTCTATTATTATTTGAATTATTATTAGTGTTATTATAATTTTGGCTATTACTATTATTATGTCCTGTAAAATTTCTATTAAAATTTTGGTTGTTATTCCTGTTATTATTATTATTTATGTTATTATTTCTATAATTCGTATTATTATTATTATTATTATTAGTTCTATTATTTCTATATGAATTGTTGTTATTATTATATCTATTATTATTATAATTGTTATTCATACGATGATTATTGTTATTATTATTATGATTATTATAATTATTATTATAATTATTATTATTTCGATTGTTATAATTGTTGTTATAATTTTGATTATTCCTGTTGTAATTATTGTTATTATTATAATTTCTGTTGTTATTTGGAATATTTCTATTCTTATTATTTCTATTTGGTTCCATGTACCTTACTACTTCGCTTGTACTAGGATCAAGTTCTAGTAAATGTTGTATAGCAGTTTTGAACTCTGTGTGTCGAGCACTGTCTAATATTATTTTATACCTATCGTTCACTCCTTTTTTTATAAATGCTAAACCTCTACGGTTGTTAGCTGCTGTCAATGCTGGTCTTGCTGTTTCATTTTGTGCTTGCACTTCTAGTTCAGTCATGCGTGAAATCAGACTTTCTATATCATTCACAAATTCTCTCATTGGTTTATTTCCCTGTCGACTGTTATTCAATTTTGTTTGAATAATTTCTATTGTGTCCTTACAACCACATTTGGTTTTTAATAAGGTTTTTAATTCGATAAATGTTGTGGCTTCTATATTGCCCAATTCTGTTAATGCTTTACCTTGAATTTTGCATTTTATTAAAAATTTTATTAGAGTGGGTTTATCCTCTGATTTCAAGGTGTCGTAGTAAAATTCTACGCTATTAAGAAAATCTCGAATTTTTTCTTCACGAGTTTCTTCTTTCTCTATTAATAATGTAGGTAGCTTTTGAGCTACTCCATAATCAAAAAATGACATTTCGACTGTTGTTATTTCTTCGCTTGTAATGTGTTGTATATCCTGTTTTTCCTCTATATCTTCTTGCCTTTCCGTTTCTATTTCAGATTCCTCCTCCTCTTGTAAAGTTGCTAACGCTTCTGTTGAGCTTCTGTCTAACACTGCTTTCACTTCTTTATATACTTCCTCGTATCGTTCTTTATAGTGTAGTGCCAAATCCTTGTCTTCGTTATACACTAAATTCCACGCTCTTGAAAAATTCCTCTTATTTTTCGCAACATACGCAAGTTTGCTAAGGATATATCTCGAACTATATGTCCTTTTGGGTGTTTTCTTGAAATTCTTTAATAAGTCTTGCAATTTTTGAAGCTCCTCATTAAGAATTTTTATCATACTTCATATAAAATATTCCTGAAAAATGTTATAAATGTTTGCTGAAAAGTAGCTTATAAATAAAAAAATTTCTGAAAAGTAGCTTAAAAATAAAAAAAAAAAATCTGGAAAAAGTAACTTAAATTACAAAAATTTCTGAAAAGTAACCTATATATAAAAAAAAAAACTACTATCAAGCTAGTATAAAAATTATGTATATAAAAAAAAAAATGTCTTTCTATATATATAGACATATAGAGTCTTAAAATGTTAGAACAAAAATATAAAACTTAGAATGTTAATTTTACCCTAGGATCTTGGGTAAACAAATATTTTTAATTCCACAAAACTAAAAAAAAATTCTAGAATCTATGCTAAATTTCCTTACAAAATTATACCTTAGAATCTCTACTAAATTTCCTTACTAATCTAAAGTCTTTACTAAATTCCCTTATCCTATACTTCAACCTATCCAAAAATTTCCCTATATTAGTATTTCCCTATGTTATTATTTCCTTTATTATTATTATCCCTAACTAACAAATTTCCTAAACAGTAAAAAAATTACACTAGAAAAAAATGAATAATATTTATATTCGACATGCAAAAATATATGATATATATATTTTTTTTTCCCAGTGTATTAATGAAACCTTATAGCCAAAAAAAATTTTGTATTTTTTTCTTTATATAAAACGTGAAAAATAAAAATATATATGAAATGAAAAATTATATGCAAAATGTTCTTTTATACTTATAGTTTATCAATTTTCTTGAATAATTCAAGAACTTCTAAAGTTAGAACGTTTCTCGGTATAGCTAACTCATTATTATTGAATGTTGCCCTTTTTGGGTTCAACACTTTTTGTTTGATATCTTTACTATCAAAACTTTCAAAACCCGCCATTAAAGTATGTTTGTATACTCAAAAGTAATGATATAATTATGAAAAAAATATTTTTGGATAAATTCTAAACAGCGGCAATTGTGATTTGCCGTTTAATTTTATCATTCAAATATTGCTTTGCTTTATATATAATGAAATAAATGACTATTTCCAGTGCTAATATTATTGTTATTAACTGTACGGCACTATATGACCTTCTGGTAATGTCAGTATTGTTGGACACTCCTGTATTATTATTAATAAGGATTTCCTCTTCCTTTGAGGCTGTGAAGCCAAGCATATATACATATGAAGCCAAGAAATTTCATATATATATATATATATATATATCTCTTGAATGTTCTTACAATTATCTATTTATGGATTTCTAATTTTTAAACCTAAATAAGTGTTTAATCTAAAAATAAATGAAAAGTGCTAAATAGTACAGAAATTATTAAACCCTAATAAATTTTTTGTATATATATTTTTTTTTTCGTGTTAGGTAAAAATACCGATATCTTTTTTTTTCGACCTTTTTTTTTTTTTTTTTTAGTTATATATGGTTAGCATTACTCTTATGCCTGTATATAAATATATAAGATCCCATAAGTGTGGTCCAACAAAATTATGTGAAGAGAAAGTAAAACAAATTCTTTTCTTTTAATTTATTGCATTTTCTAAGAATGCGTATATCAAATTATTAAAGTAGATTATATTATTTTTGTATTTATTTTTATTTGTTTATATTATGACATATAATGTTTGTTTTTTTGATACATAAACATATTTATATATTTTTGTGTATCTATTATACTACAACAAAAAAAAAAAATTTTTTTTTTTTTTTATATTTACATATAGTATATTATATATTTTATTTGTTATTTCATATCATATATGTGTATATATTATTTGAAAAATGTTTTTTTTTTTAAATGTATATTTTTATATAAAATATATATTGTAAATGCATATATTTTTATATATGAAATAAATTTATGAATATATATATATTTATTTTACTTCCGGCAATGTGGTACACTGTCGAAGCATTTTTGAAATAATTCGTCCAATGTATTTTTGGTGTTCTTCTTAGCGTTCTTCATCCGGAGTTTCTCTGCCCGTTGTTTTTCTTCTTTCTGCTTTCTGAAGTATTCCCGTTCTTCTGGTTTTACTACCAACCGCTGTAAACTTTTTAGTTCGCCAATTTCCTGTCTTGCCCTGGCCTGCACTCCTATTCCTTTATTTACTTTTATCGTAGGTTTATCGATGTGGCTGATGGTGGTGGTCTGTTGGTGCCTTTGTCGATACTCTGCTATATTGTCTTCTTTTAAAATTTGTTTTAACTCGTCCTTCAATTGGTGTTGCTGTTGTTGATGTTGTTGCTTCTCCTGGCAGGATCGCCATGTAATGTTGGCTGGAGAATTGCTTGAAGGTTCCATCCAACGATGTCCAGGTGCAACCTAATCTGTTGATATATATATACGCTCCTATAGCGATATATATAAATATGTCCTCAACCAAAAACCTTAGCAATAAAGCCGCCGGTTTAAAATGAATTGGCTAAAGAGCTTAGTTCATTTGGTTGGAAGGAAGGAGAGTTTTATTTCAATTTGCGAATAGCGTATAATTTAAATAAAACACTGACTTTGAACTCGAAAGTAAAAGTAACTTTATTAATTTGATTTTGCTTCTTATATACCCTAAAATTTAACTACTACATAAATAATTATTAGAATAATTATTTGCTAATGCTAGTGTATTGATCCCTTATTGGAATTCTTAGGAATTTCGTAAATATTCTATATTGTAAATTGACCCATCTATTTTCGGTCATTGCATTTACCATATATGCATATAGTAATATATGCATACATAAAAATATGCATAATATTTAATAAGAATATACATGCAGTCAGTGCATGTATGAAATATTTGTATGCTTAGGTTAGTCATCTATAATTATATTTTTGGAAATTAAATATAACCCTGACCTACACAAAACATATGATGATTAATTCATTATATGTTTTGTGTGCATACATCACAACACAAGAGGCTGACGAGGAACTAGAAAAAGTGATTGGAAACGTTTCGACATGAAAAAATTCGAGAAAATTTTAATACCGGGTACCGACATAAAATTATGGTGCGAAACGTCATTTGATAGAAACCGTCCATTCGTACCGTCAACGTTGCGTCGGAAAATTTACGAAAGTCTTCATAATATTACGCACCCCGGAATACGAAATTCGCGGAAACTAATAGCCGAGCGATATTTTTGGCCGTCAATGAACAAAGACGTAGCAATCTGGAGTCGCGAATGCGTGCAGTGCCAACGTGCAAAATTAATCGGCACACAAAAGCACCTTTCGTTAAATTTGATCTTCCAAGTTCGAGATTTGAACACGTTCATATTGATTTGGTAGGACCTTTACCACCATCGGGCAACAATCGTTATATTTTGACTGTGATCGATAGATTCACTCGGTGGCCTGAAGCCTACCCGATATCGGATATATTGGCTGAAACTTGTGCAAAAACATTAGTATACGAGTTTATATCGCGTTTTGGGGTACCTTTTCGAATAACGACAGATCGCGGAACTCAATTCGAGTCTAGATTGTTTAAAGAATTAACCCGATTGTTAGGTACGCACAGAATACGGACCACAGCATATCACCCGCAGGCGAATGGATTAGTGGAGCGATTACATCGCACCATTAAGACGGCGATAATAGCCCGTGGGAACACGAAATGATCCGAAGACTTACCAGTCGTGTTGCTCGGTTTGCGTACGGCAAGGAAACACGACATTGGGTACACACCGGCCGAATTGGTTTATGGTCGCAACTTAACGCTCCCAGCCGATATGGAACCCCTGGAGAGTTTGTAGACCGACTGCGAGAAAAGTTTCGACAAATACGAGCGGCACCTACTAGAACGGAGAAAAACGATTTCTATGTTCCAAAAGATTTGATGTCGTCTGAGTATGTTTTCGTCCGTATCGATAAAGTCCGTCAACCATTAACCGCACCGTATGAAGGCCCATTTAAAATCGTAAAGAGACTACGAAAAGTTTTCATTATAGATAAAGTTGCAGCTGGCATCGAAAAAAGAAAAGTGACGTTTTCCGACAAGATCGCTTCGCTTACGAACCGTTCCGTTGAATGCTCAGCTGGAAAGGGGGTGATGTAGGTACATAGAAATAAAATTTTAATATTAGCAATGATTCAAATAATAAATTAATAATAAAATACTTACCACGAATGGCTTGTCAAAAATTGTTTGTCAAAAGTTAAATGTCATTAACAAAATTATAAACGACAACTTACCGACTAGCGGCGAGCACTTTAACTACTCAATGTAGTTGGCGTTAGCAGCTGCGGTAAGATTGTGGTCGGAAATATTTTAGTACTTTTGACTGAGGTGAGAATAGGTGACGTACATTCTGCACTGTGTGTTGTTCTTTCTTTTTCAAGCGAACCATCGAAGGAAAAAGATCGATCAACAGCAGCGTCGCGAATTTAAAAAAAGTAGTATCAGATAATAGAATTTATGATTAGCATATTGGATTATCGAGTAATATTTCATCACAATTATCGCATATTTATGGTATATAATTGCTATTATTTTTATATATTTTGATCAGCGGAACAAGGTAACCTATATTATATTTATTGGCAAATTTATTCGAATACCATTTTTTATAATTTTAATTTTAGTCTTTTAGTTAGTAGCTGTAATAATCGAAGTTTGTCAACAGCAAGAAAATAAAGCATAATATATATTTAATAGAGCTTTTTATTTAAAAACATCCACAAATCTTAAATATTAAATAAAATTGATTTGCTAAAAATTATAAATAATTATACAAAAGAAATTGTTTTTATAAAAATTGAAAAGAAATTTAACTAGGTATATTCCGTTTAATTTTTGCCTGTTTCTAAGTCCGCGGTGTTACCATGGAAGAGTAACGGTACTAACCGGCCATTGATCATAGAAATAAATAAATCTTATCACTTGAAATTATATTTTTTTATAAAAAACAAAAATCTTGAAAATTTATTAATAATTTACCGAAGAATATCTGCGGGATTCCCTATAATATTCGGGATACCCCATTATAATTTTTTTTTCATATTATATATATATAAAATAAAAATAAATATATTTTTTAAAAAAGAAAAAAAAGAAAAGAAATATAATTATGTTTTGATGACGCGGAGAATTTCCTTAAGGCGGAACATACGAAAAAAAAGCACAATTTAACGACTTTTTTTCAGAATCAGTTTTGAAAGCATTACCTTAGATGGCACCACTATCTCAAATTGAGAGAAAGCTATTTTATTTCATTTAAAATTTTGAGAATAATTTTATAATAAAATAACAACAATTTTTTTTTCGTGTTTCGTAATCGTAACTCGTAAAAGCGAAAATTATATTTTTTGAAAATAAAAAAGAATTTTTACAACGTTGCCACATTATAATTTTATTTTATATATTATTATTATTAAAATATTATACTACATTATTATTATTAAAAATTATTTTGTTAAGTATGTAAATTTTTTTTTGTGTACATATACAGAGTTTTTCATCTTTATAACGCAAGTTTTCATTTGTATAAATCGAGTTTTCATTTTTATAAATCGAGTTTTCATTTTTATAAATTTTATTTTCATTTTTATAAATTCTCATTTTATTTTCATTTTAAATGAGAAATCGATTTATACAAATGAAAATAAAATTTATAAAAATGAAAACTCGATTTATAAAAATAAAAACTCGATTTATACAAATGAAAACTTGCGTTATAAAGATGAAAAACTCTGTAATATACATAATTATAATTTTTAATTAAAATAAAAATTATATTTTTTTTCCTTCTTGTTTTAACCATCAATAGAGATAGTCATTTCTTAATAGAAATTATATATTAGATAAAATTAAATATATAAAAATAGTACTTAGTAAATTTAAATTAAAGAAAAAATATGCTCATTGCATATATTTAAAATTAATTTAGTATTAGTTATACTTATGCATATATTAGTATAATATAAAAATAAAAAAAAGACATATATTAAAAAATATATATATATAAAAAGAAAAAAGTTTTTTTGACTGGTAAAGATAAATTACGAATTATATTTATATATATATATAAATACACAAAAAGCAGTTGGTAGAGCACCAGCAAATCCCTGAAAATTTGATAAGGAGATTTGTAAATTATTGGCGGAGTAGCGGCAACAATATAAAATATCTATGTATAATGCACATAAGATTATTTTATTTACGTAAAATTCATCTAGTTAGTGATCCAGCTAAAGAATTTGCTGAATAGAATTACACATGGAAATATATCAATTTTGATTTTTTTTATTTATTTAGAAATTCTGATATTTTTAAAATTAAAAATAAAATAAAATTAAAATTAGAAATAGTCAATTAAATTAAAGTAGATTAACTAGTAAATTGAAAGAAAATATCTAAAAAAAAATTAATTAATGCAAAAGTACATATATATAGTGTTTAGAAAAAAAATATAATCTGATAAATATTTAGAGAAAAAGGTGTATGATGGTGGCATGATCATGGTGACCAGCAGCACAGAGAAAAAGTAAGTTGAAATTGTTAAATTATAAACATACATATATATATTTTTGCTATAATTCCTATTGAAAAAAATTTGTCTTGTCATATAAAAAAAATGTATATTAATAAATTGAATTTAGTAATCTTTATTGTGTTAAAAACTTAAAAGAATGTTAAATATTAAATAAAATTGATTTGCTAAAAATTATAAATAATTATACAAAAGAAATTGTTTTTATAAAAATTGAAAAGAAATTTAACTAGGTATATTCCGTTTAATTTTTGCCTGTTTCTAAGTCCGCGGTGTTACCATGGAAGAGTAACGGTACTAACCGGCCATTGAATATAGAAATAAATAAATCTTATCACTTGAAAATTATATTTTTTATAAAAAAAAAAAATCTTGAAAATTTATTAATAATTTATCGAAGAATATCTGCGGGATTCCCTATAATATTCGGGATACCCCATTATAATTTTTTTTTCATATTATTTATATAAAATAAAAATAAATATATTTTTTAAAAAAGAAAAAAAAAGAAAAGAAATATAATTATGTTTTGATGACGCGGAGAATTTCCTTAAGGCGGAACATACGAAAAAAAAGCACAATTTAACGACTTTTTTTCAGAATCAGTTTTGAAAGCATTACCTTAGATGGCACCACTATCTCAAATTGAGAGAAAGCTATTTTATTTCATTTAAAATTTTGAGAATAATTTTATAATAAAATAACAACAATTTTTTTTTCGTGTTTCGTAATCGTAACTCGTAAAAGCGAAAATTATATTTTTTGAAAATAAAAAAGAATTTTTACAACGTTGCCACATTATAATTTTATTTTATATATTATTATTATTAAAATATTATACTACATTATTATTATTAAAAATTATTTTGTTAAGTATGTAAATTAATTTTTGTGTACATATACAGAGTTTTTCATCTTTATAACGCAAGTTTTCATTTGTATAAATCGAGTTTTCATTTTTATAAATCGAGTTTTCATTTTTATAAATTTTATTTTTATTTTTATAAATTTTCATTTTATTTTCATTTTAAATGATTTATACAAATGAACAAAAAATTTATAAAAATGAAAACTCGATTTATAAAAATAAAAACTCGATTTATACAAATGAAAACTTGCGTTATAAAGATGAAAAACTCTGTAATATACATAATTATAATTTTTAATTAAAATAAAAATTATATTTTTTTTCCTTCTTGTTTTAACCATCAATAGAGATAGTCATCTCTTAATAGAAATTATATATTAGATAAAATTAAATATATAAAAATAGTACTTAGTAAATTTAAATTAAAGAAAAAATATGCTCATTGCATATATTTAAAATTAATTTAGTATTCGTTATACTTATGCATATATTAGTATAATATAAAAATAAAAAAAGACATATATTAAAAAATATATATATATAAAAAGAAAAAAGTTTTTTTGAGTGGTAAAGATAAATTACGAATTATATTTATATATATATATAAATACACAAAAAGCAGTTGGTAGAGCACCAGCAAATCCCTTAAAATTTGATAAGGAGATTTGTAAATTATTGGCGGAGTAGCGGCAACAATATAAAATATCTATGTATAATGCACATAAGATTATTTTATTTACGTAAAATTCATCTAGTTAGTGATCCAGCTAAAGAATTTGCTGAATAGAATTACACATGGAAATATATCAATTTTGATTTTTTTTATTTATTTAGAAATTCTAATCTTTTTAAAATTAAAAATAAAATAAAATTAAAATTAGAAATAGTCAATTAAATTAAAGTAGATTAACTAGTAAATTTAAAGAAAATATCTAAAAAAAAATTAATTAATGCAAAAGTACATATATATAGTGTTTAAAAAAAATATAATCTAATAAATATTTAGAGAAAAAGGTGTATGATGGTGGCATGATCATGGTGACCAGCAGCACAGAGAAAAAGTAAGTTGAAATTGTTAAATTATAAACATACATATATATATTTTTGCTATAATTCTTATTGAAAAAAATTTGTCTTGTCATATAAAAAAAAATGTATATTAATAAATTGAATTTAGTAATCTTTATTGTGTTAAAAACTTAAAAAGAATGTTAAATATTAAATAAAATTGATTTGCTAAAAATTATAAATAATTATACAAAAGAAATTGTTTTTATAAAAATTGAAAAGAAATTTAACTAGGTATATTCCGTTTAATTTTTGCCTGTTTCTAAGTCCGCGGTGTTACCATGGAAGAGTAACGGTACTAACCGGCCATTGATCATAGAAATAAATAAATCTTATCACTTGAAATTATATTTTTTTATAAAAAACAAAAATCTTGAAAATTTATTAATAATTTACCGAAGAATATCTGCGAAGAATATCTGCGGGATTCCCTATAATATTCGGGATAACCCATTATAATTTTTTTTTCATATTATATATATATAATATAAATATATTTTTTAAAAAAGAAAAAAAAAAGAAAAGAAATATAATTATGTTTTGATGACGCGGAGAATTTCCTTAAGGCGGAACATACGAAAAAAAGCACAATTTAACGACTTTTTTTCAGAATCAGTTTTGAAAGCATTACCTTAGATGGCACCACTATCTCAAATTGAGAGAAAGCTATTTTATTTCATTTCAAATTTTGAGAATAATTTTATAATAAAATAACAACAATTTTTTTTTTCGTGTTTCGTAATCGTAACTACTCGTAAAAGCGAAAATTATATTTTTTGAAAATAAAAAAGAATTTTTACAACGTTGCTACATTATAATTTTATTTTATATATTATTATTATTAAAATATTATACTACATTTTTATTATTAAAATTTATTTTGTTAAGTATGTAAATTTTTTTTTGTGTACATATACAGAGTTTTTCATCTTTATAACGCAAGTTTTCATTTGTATAAATCGAGTTTCCATTTTTATAAATCGAGTTTTAATTTTTATAAATTTTATTTTAATTTTTATAAATTTTCATTTTATTTTCATTTTAAATGAGAAATCGATTTATACAAATGAAAATAAAATTTATAAAAATGAAAACTCGATTTATAAAAATAAAAACTCGATTTATACAAATGAAAACTTGCGTTATAAAGATGAAAAACTCTGTAATACCTATACATAATTATAATTTTTAATTAAAATAAAAATTATATTTTTTTCCCTTCTTGTTTTAACCATCAATAGAGATAGTCATCTCTTAATAGAAATTATATATTAGATAAAATTAAATATATAAAACTAGTACTTAGTAAATTTAAATTAAAGAAAAAATATGCTCATTGCATATATTTAAAATTAATTTAGTATTCGTTATACTTATGCATATATTAGTATAATATAAAAATAAAAAAAAAGACATATATTAAAAAATATATATATATAAAAAGAAAAAAGTTTTTTTGACTGGTAAAGATAAATTACGAATTATATTTATATATATATAAATACACAAAAAGCAGTTGGTGGAGCACCAGCAAATCCCTGAAAATTTGATAAGGAGATTTGTAAATTATTGGCGGAGTAGCGGCAACAATATAAAATATCTATGTATAATGCACATAAGATTATTTTATTTACGTAAAATTCATCTAGTTAGTGATCCAGCTAAAGAATTTGCTGAATAGAATTACACATGGAAATATATCAATTTTGATTTTTTTTATTTATTTAGAAATTCTAATCTTTTTAAAATTAAAAATAAAATAAAATTAAAATTAGAAATAGTCAATTAAATTAAAGTAGATTAACTAGTAAATTGAAATAAAATATCTAAAAAAAAATTAATTAATGCAAAAGTACATATATATAGTGTTTAGAAAAAAAATATAATCTGATAAATATTTAGAGAAAAAGGTGTATGATGGTGGCATGATCATGGTGACCAGCAGCACAGAGAAAAAGTAAGTTGAAATTGTTAAATTATAAACATACATATATATATTTTTGCTATAATTCCTATTGAAAAAAATTTGTCTTGTCATATTAAAAAAAATGTATATTAATAAATTGAATTTAGTAATCTTTATTGTGTTAAAAACTTAAAAGAATGTTAAATATTAAATAAAATTGATTTGCTAAAAATTATAACTAATTATACAAAAGAAATTGTTTTTATAAAAATTGAAAAGAAATTTAACTAGGTATATTCCGTTTAATTTTTGCCAGTTTCTAAGTCCGCGGTGTTACCATGGAAGAGTAACGGTACTAACCGGCCATTGAACATAGAAATAAATAAATCTTATCACTTGAAAATTATATTTTTTATAAAAAAAAAAAAATCTTGAAAATTTATTAATAATTTATCGAAGAATATCTGCGGGATTCCCTATAATATTCGGGATACCCCATTATAATTTTTTTTTTTCATATTATATATATATAAAATAAAAATAAATATATTTTTTAAAAAAGAAAAAAAAAGAAAAGAAATATAATTATGTTTTGATGACGCGGAGAATTTCCTTAAGGCGGAACATACGAAAAAAAAGCACAATTTAACGACTTTTTTTCAGAATCAGTTTTGAAAGCATTACCTTAGATGGCACCACTATCTCAAATTGAGAGAAAGCTATTTTATTTCATTTAAAATTTTGAGAATAATTTTATAATAAAATAACAACAATTTTTTTTTTCGTGTTTCGTAATCGTAACTACTCGTAAAAGCGAAAATTATATTTTTTGAAAATAAAAAAGAATTTTTACAACGTTGCTACATTATAATTTTATTTTATATATTATTATTATTAAAATATTATACTACATTATTATTATTAAAATTTATTATGTTAAGTATGTAAATTTTTTTTTTGTGTACATATACAGAGTTTTTCATCTTTATAACGCAAGTTTTCATTTGTATAAATCGAGTTTTCATTTTTATAAATCGAGTTTTCATTTTTATAAATTTTATTTTAATTTTTATAAATTTTCATTTTATTTTCATTTTAAATGAGAAATCGATTTATACAAATGAAAGTAAAATTTATAAAAATGAAAACTCGATTTATAAAAATAAAAACTCGATTTATACAAATGAAAACTTGCGTTATAAAGATGAAAAACTCTGTAACATAATTATAATTTTTAATTAAAATAAAAATTATATTTTTTTTCCTTCTTGTTTTAACCATCAATAGAGATAGTCATCTCTTAATAGAAATTATATATTAGATAAAATTAAATATATAAAAATAGTACTCAGTAAATTTAAATTAAAGAAAAAATATGCTCATTGCATATATTTAAAATTAATTTAGTATTCGTTATACTTATGCATATATTAGTATAATATAAAAATAAAAAAAAAGACATATATTAAAAAATATATATATATAAAAAGAAAAAAGTTTTTTTTGACTGGTAAAGATAAATTACGAATTATATTTATATATATATGTAAATACACAAAAAGCAGTTGGTGGAGCACCAGCAAATCCCTGAAAATTTGATAAGGAGATTTGTAAATTATTGGCGGAGTAGCGGCAACAATATAAAATATCTATAGTAGTTATTGGGCCACTTGGTGCTGGGAACCAATTTGATTGATGGTGTTGACAGGTGTTGACAGGTGTTGACAGGTGTGTTGACAGGTGTGAATAATTAGGTAATCATATGTACTTAGTGTTTTTTGTTGACAGGTGTGTTGAAAGGTGTGAGTAATTAGGTAATCATATGTAATTTTTTTTTTTTTTTTGGATCTTGGAAAACATGATTTTTTTTTTTGCTTTGTCATCCATGCACAGATGAAATGTTGTTGACCTTTATAATATTTATAAGTATGTCGCAAAACAAGAAAATATGAATAAGTATTACGAACTTGAACTTGGTAATTTTCGTTATTATGGACTGTCTGACCTACATTGTATGCTTACTTATAGCGAGTCAATGACCTAGTGGCGCCACAGACAAATGACCTCAATTAAACTGTCTGGCTCAAGTGCCTCTCTACCTACTTTTTATGTTTGTATATTAATAATAATGTATATACAAGTTTTTGTGAACAAAAGAAAGTGCAACGTACATTTACAAATCCGGAATATATTATTATGTTGATTTTTAGCATGGTGTGACGATTCTAGACCATATATAAGCAACATATTCAATTTTTCTACTTTTTCGCCATCTTCAATTTTTTTCAAAGCTCTAAATGATCTTCCATATCAGATATCACTTGTATGTTTTGGTAGTGTTTGATATATATTCATGATTAATACAGTTCTGCTTTAGTTTATAAAATGTTGTTGACAACTCAGCATATTGAAGAAGTTAGAAGTTTTTTAAAAGAATATAAATCATTGATAGATGAGCATAATTTATCAAAATTAGAACATTTTGTTGCGAAATTAAATTCGTTAGTGGAAGGCGGTGTTCAAAAATCTAAATTTGGCGAACATTATAAAAGTTGTATCTGGTCAGATAATAAAGCAACATCTGGACCTGATACCTGCATTTGTGTTTCAATAACTTATAGATATAGGGATGCTTTGGATGCTATAAAATATTTCAAAAACACGTATAGAACACTATTAACACGAATGGAAAATTTAAAATTATAAAAAAACATGATTCCCTTTATACATCCATTTACTATGATTATAGCAGGTCCTTCAGGGTGTGGTAAAACAACTTTTGTTTCTAATATAATATATCAACATAAAACTTTAATCAAACCGAATATTACAAAAATAATCTGGTGTAACCCTGAATTGTCTGCTATACCAAGAAATTTACCTTTTGAAAATATTGAATTTTTAAATAATATACCAGAACAAATAAATAATGAAAATAACGATAATATTTTAATTGTATTGGATGATTTAATGCTTGAGACATATAATAAACAAGTATGTGAATTGTTTACAAAAGGTTCACACCATAAAAATTTATCAATTATTTTGCTAATACAAAATATTTTTCACCAAAGTAAATACTGTCGCGATATATCATTAAATGCTAAATATCTGGTTTTATTTAAGAACCCCCGCGACAAATCGCAGATTTTACCTTTAGCACGACAAATATTTCCTGAAAAAACAAGAGAGTTTGCAAAAGTATATAATGAGGTTACATCAAGCCCTCACGGTTATATTGTGTTAGACTTAACACAAAACATCAATGAATTGTTTCGTATACGCGGTAATATATTTGAAAAAAATGATTGTGTTTGTTATTGTACGCCGAGTGAATTAAATAATAAAGTTTACTGTGAGAAATATGAAACGATTGATGAGAAACCGACATACATTACATCTTCTAAAAGATCAGAATAAAAAATTTCGTAATAGTATATTAAATAATTGTAATGATGATGTTATAAAGACTTTAATTGAAATTGCTATTAATACTTTAAACGGGAATAATAAAATATCAAAGAAGAGTTTATCATTTTTAAAAAAACATAAAAGAACATTAAGATGTTTAGTGAGTACTAAAAGTAGTTTGAAAGCAAAACGTCGAATTCTTATTCAAAAAGGAGGCTTTTTACCTGTACTAATTGGAACCGTGCTATCAGGTATTATTGGTAAATTAATAGGAGATTATCAGTCGAAAAATGAATAATATGCAGCGTATGATTGTTATACCCCCCGATGTTTTTGTAAGATTTAAAAAATTAGTAGAAAATGAAAAGAACTTAAATATTTTAAATCATAATATTGAAAATCTTTTAAATAATAAAAAAATAAACCCTACACAAAAATGGTACTTGTTAAGACAGAATTTAATAAAGTATGCTAATCAAAGACGAACAGGCTTGGCTATACCCTCTCCATTTAAAAGAAATAATGTTGATACAAAAAATACTGAAACTCAAACAAGACTTAAATTTGTCAAAAATCAGGAAACACAATATGAGCCTAATATTAAACAGCAAGAAAATTATGAAGACAATGAAGTTTTTCTCGACTTTGACCCAGTAAAAGAACAACAACAACAAATATCGCAATATAGAGAACAGATTAGTGATGAAGATATAGATATGGAATATGATGATGATGAAGCTGCTGAAATTGCTTTGCAGAAAACATTACCTGAAGAGCGTTTAACTAGAAGATTGTCTTCTTCTAATTCCAATGTAAGAATGTTTAACACAAATACAGGTGGTATTATTACAGTAGCATTACCAGAAAAGTCTCCTACAAGACAACGTACAAATTCAAATAATTCATTTTTTAACCAAAGTATTTTGTCACCTGTAAATACAAGACAACATGCACAAGCAAGTGGTTCATTGTTAAGAAAAAGTATTTTGTCAAAATATCCTGCAGAAAAAAATATTAAAAAAAGGAAGCCAGCAACACCTGGCACTCCACCACACACACCCAAGCAATATAAACTACATGGCACCCCTCCTCTCTGGGAAAACTACAAATAACTGATAAAAAGCTATAAATAAGCGTTAAAAGGTTAAATTTACCAATTGCAATTATGAATTCACGAGATAATTTCTATATTACATTGTTTAGTAATGATTCAGTAAATTTTTTTCCCGATAATACTCTGGCAACTTTTGAAAATAGAATACCAACACATTTAGATTTAACTAAAGCCGATTGGCAGGTTGGTCTTTCGGAAATTTTTGTTAATGACTACCTACAAACTGATTTATATGAAAAACAAAAATCAGCTACTATTGCGTTGGGGGTTCATTCAGTTTTAGTAGGTAGAAATAAACAACTTGTTAAAAAACGTCTGGGATATACATTTTACCATGAAGATAGTGCCAAATTTATGCATGATGATTGGAAACGAAATTTTTTACCTACACTTATTAACAACATTACACCATTAGGAACGTGTACACGTACCGAAGTAGTACATGAGTTTTATAATGAACTGTTAGTCACTCTATCGAACGATGAGACCTATAAGAGTGAATATAAACCTGTTTCGGAAGCAAATAGCCTAAAATTTATACGTATATCAAAAACTTTTAACGAAGACAGTTTCTATTTAAAACCAGATGTTGAATATACTATACCAGAATTAATAAAAGAGCTTTTCCAGCAAAAAAAAAATATTATTGAATACAAAAAAACAATACTAGACTTATTTGAACGTACGTTTAAACAAATAAAAGATGAAAAAAGTGGTATGTTACTAGTATATAGTGATATTATTCAGCCAGAAATTTTTGGAAATAATAATATACGAGCGTTGCGTGCAATAAATATTGATAACTGTAGAAGACAAAACAATATAGAATTTAAAAATATACAATACGTTCCATTGGAAAAGAAGATTTTTGAAACTATTGCCATTAATATTTCAGATCAGTATGGCAAAAAAATTGATTTTGTACCAAACTATTATCCGACAAAAATTGTATTACATTTTAAGAGATTTTAATAAAAAAAAGTATATAAATAAAAACAACACATAAAGCTTTATCGTTTTACTTAAACATGCATCGTGAATACATTAAATATTATTCTTCACAAGCTGGCGGTAATATAAATGAAATAGGACCACTTTTACAGGCATATCCAACAATCCAGCGAGGGCGTGGTTTAGGTAATTTATTTGGAGGTTTATTTCGTTTTTTAAAACCTGCATTGGCTACTGGTTTAAATTTACTAAAAGACGAAGCATTCAAAACTGGCTCTAATATTTTGTATGATATAGCGTCAGGGTCAAATCCAAAAGAAGTATTTGAGGAACAAGCTAAAGCAGACATAAAAAATTTAAGAACCTCAGCAGTGAACCAATTGCATTCAATGTATGGTAGTGGTGGAAAGCGAAAAAAAAGTAGTAAAAAAACGATGCAAGTAAAAAAAAGACGTAAAACTATAAAAAGACGTGTAAAACCGAAACTATATTCAATCAGTAGAAATAGGCGGAGAGCAGGAAATAAAAAATCACGTGTTCTAGATATTTTTAATTAAAAATGGTTATTGTAGAATGCATGAAGTCAGAGTTAGATCTTTTCACAACACCACCAATACAGACGAGTATCTTACGAACTGATGAAGTAGTCTACAATCCATTAGCCTCGTTAGAGGCCTCACCTTCTACAATAGAATTTGTCTCACTTGGTAATGGTGATACATACAGAGATTTAGCATCAACATATATTAAATTTAAAGTTCAAATATTAAAACAAGATGGAACAAAATGGAGTTATGCCGATACAACAGGATCAGGTGCTGATAAAAAGTCAATACCACAGCCTAGTGTAGTAAATAATTTGCTACATTCAATGATTAAACAAGTAAATGTAACAATAAATGGGAAAAATGTAACACCTTCTGATTCTTTTTATAATTAGAAAAGTTATTTAATTTCCTTGGTAAGCTATGGAAAAGATGCTAGTTCAACACATTTGGAAGGATCTGGTTGGGAGTTAGATAAACCAAATGTTCATGATATTAATAACGAAGCTTCCAAAATAAGACAGAAACAGTACAAAAACTCTTCTACTGTAGAGCTAATGGGAAAATTACATGTGGATTTTTTTAACACACCTACTTTGCTTTTAAACAATGTTGATGTGAGAATTTCGTTAACACTGGAAAAACCAGAATTTTATTTATTTTGCGCTGATACGGATGAAAGCTATTTAAAAATTCATGAAGCAACACTATACATGAAACATGTTACAGTTAACCCTAATATTTTATTGGCTCACAACACTATTCTTGCAAAAACTAATGCAAAATATCATTACAAAAGAGGAGAATTGAAAACATTTACAATACCAGCAAATACTTCAAACATTTCATTGGATAATGTATTTATTGGTCAGCTACCTAATACATTATTATTTTGTATGGTAAATAATGAAAACTTTAATGGAAAACGATCAAAAAATCCATATCATTTTGATCACAATAATTTATCACAATTTCAATTATATGTAAACGGTGTACAAGTACCTAATTCGCCAATTGAAACAAATTTCTCTGAGAGTTTTTGTAATACCAGAGCATATTTAACATTATTCAAGGGTACAGGAATACATCATTCCGATAGAGGTCATCAGATCACAAGAGAATATTTTTCAAAAGGCTACACAGTATTAGCTTTTGATTTATCAGCCGATGGATCAGGTAATGAAACATGTCAAAACCTGTTAAATCAAGGTACAGTAAGAATTGAGGCAAAATTAAGCTCTGCACTACCCTCAACATTAACGTGCATTGTTTATGGAGAGTTTGATGCGTCATTAGAAATTGACAGGAATCGTAATGTTTACACAAATTTATAAATAGCTGTACAAACAAAATAATTTTTTATTATACAACAGGCCTTGAAAGTGTTAGAGCATAAAAATGATAAATAATAATAAATTTCCATCATATGCTTTAGTGGACATATCATTTACCAGTGATAAAATAATTACTTTTGGACATAAAGTAAGTATTGCAGGTATTGAAGAATCAAATAAAGTAGTACACTACGAATACAAATATTTATATCCAACATCAAAAATAAATGCAGAAAAACACAATTGCAATACAAATGGAAATTTATACAACGAAAATATAACTCAAGCTTTAAATAAAAAATTAAACAAATTTGATGTATTGTTGGTTAATGGAAAAAACAAAAAAGAATTTTTATTACAATCTATAAAGTGTAACACAAAAATTTACGATATTTCAAACCTAACAGAACAGCATGAATACGCAACAGATAGTAAAAATTCTTCGGAGGAATAAACACACAAAATTTTGTTTTAGGGGCGTTTTTGCTTTTAATCGCATACCAAAACAGATAAAAAAGAAACCATTTTGTATTGTTGTTAATTCAGATCCTGATACAAAACCTGGATCACACTGGTTTGTTTTAAATTTTCCCCAAGCAGGATGTGCCGAATATTTTGATTCTTATGGAAATCAAACAATAAAAACAAATATCATAAGAAAAATCAATCAGAATTCTAAGCAAAAATGTTTCATAAGAAACTCAAAACGTTTACAAGCAGACTTTTCAACTGTATGTGGTCATTATTGTTGTGTTTTCATATATTTCCGTTGCAGAGGTGTTTCAATGAAGAAATTTTTAAGCATCTTTAGTTCAAATGATTTTAACTACAATGATAAATTTATTTTACAATTATTTCGAAAAATTTTTAAAGTGTAAATTTATATATAATAAGTAACAAATCTGTAATTTTAAAAACAATTAAAATACAAACAAATAAAATATCAATATTGTTTTATTCATTTATTATCACATTTTCAGCACATAACAAAGGAATTTCTACAAAAAGTTTGGAGAAATTAAACGAGATATTAAATTCTGGTAGAAACAAATGCTCTCTTGTTAATTTTTTTACATTATAAATTTCACAATTTTTGTAATATTTAGTAATATAATCTTTTACATATATTTCATTTACATAGTTAAAGTATGCATGACTGGTTATAAATCCCTGATTCCATTAATTTGATTCCATTCTTCGCTGTTTAACAAAAATGTTAAATTTTGAATATCGTCATCATTGCATATGTTTTGAACAAACATAATCCAAAGACTATAACTGAATTTCATTGGTGTTTTACCAAACTTTGAAATTACCACTATTGGTTTTAACGTACTCGGATGAAAACCCGATGAAATTTTTGCTGTGTGTTCTTTATTTAGATAATAATGATAGGCAAGAAGCAAGTTGCCAGCATCTCGGGGCGTATGTGTTTCCATTTTGTCACTACAATTATAACTAAAGCAGAAACACTTTTGAGAAATTAAACAAAGAATAATATTTTAAAAATCAATTTTATTATATTTTAACATATACATGTACATATTAAAACAATTTTTTAAAGCACATCTTTTTAAGTTCCGTCCTTCTGATGTGGAGTGAACGGGACAGTATGTGGCATAATTTTGTAATTCTTGTAATTTAGGAATGTCAAAATTTAAATCCACAATCTTTGTTGTTTTTGGAAAATATTTGATAAGTATATCTTTTTTTTGTTTGCCTTTTACGAAAATACTGTATTGTTCTAAATTTTTAAATATATATGGTAGACTGTTGTATTCAATAATACCACTTTCCCATTCCAGACCGTTTATATTATCCCTATTGTAGTCATTTTGTTGTGAAATTTCATAATTTAGTTCTTCTTTAGGATATGGAGCTTTTAATAAATAATAATCTGCAGTTAGTGAGCCTTGCTTAAGTGTAGCCATTTCTTTTATAAAATAATGTTTACCATTACCAATTATGAATTGAAAATCAACAAAAATTATTTTGCTCTGCATATTTTTTTTAGAACAACTTTACTCTTTGACAAAAGCTATAAAACTAAATTTACTAGTATATTTAAGTTAGTTGTGAAGTATCGTCATGAGTAAAAAGTCAATTGTAGAGGAATTGCATAAGCCTGCAAGAAAAAAATTCGAAAGGCGGAAAGTTAAACAGAAAGGCCTTAATGATACCTGGCAAATTGATTTAGTAGAAATGATTCCATTTGCAAAATTCAACAAAGGTTACAAATACCTACTTACAGTTATTGATATTTTTTCAAAATATGCTTATACAAAACCAGTTAAAACAAAAAGTGGTTCTGATGTAACGAAGGCTATGAATAAAATTTTATCCAAAAGCAAGCAAATTCCAAAAAATATTCATTATGATCAAGGAAAAGAATTTTTTAACAGCAATTTTCAAAACTTAATAAAAAAACATAATATAAATCACTATCATACATACACAAAACTTAAGGCTTCTATCTGTGAACGTTTTAATCGAACTTTGAAAAATAATATGTGGAAACAATTTAGTTTACAAGGTAATTATAATTGGATTTCTATTATAGATGATTTAACAGATAAATATAACCATACACGACATCGTACAATAAAAATGAAACCAATTCAAGTATCTAAGAAAAATGAAAAACTTCTATTAACAACAATATACAACACCCCAAAGTTATATAAAACATCTAAATTTAAAATATATGATTTTGTACGCATCAGCAAGTCCAAAGGAATTTTTCAAAAAGGTTATGAACCAAATTGGTCTACCGAAATTTTTAAAATATCAAAAATTAACTCAACAAACCCTGTAACTTATTCTTTAACTGACTATAAAGAACAACCAATAATGGGCGGTTTTTATGAATTTGAATTGCAGAAAACAAAATATTCCGATTCATATCTTGTTGAAAAAATAATCCGTCAAGAAGGTAATCAAGTTTTTGTCAAATGGCTTGGCTTTGATAACGCACATAATTCATGGATAAATAAAAAAGATATTTTAAAATAAAATTTATAAGTTAAATACTATTGTACATCTAAAAATTAATTTGTGTAAATAAACTTTATTTTAATAATAAAATTTGTTTTTTTATAAAAAAAAATGTTTTTAATAAGAATTTCTAGAATATAAGAGCGAAATAAAGAACTTTTTGGTTTAGTTTTATACTAACGTTCAAAATGTCAAGTTTTATAATTGTAAACGATTCAGTTTTAAATGTTAGACGTTTTAATTTGCGTGGACGTCGTGTAGAATTTTCTATAAAACAGGTGCCTGAAAACCAGGAACCCACAAGCTGGATTAAAAACGCTATTGAGGAAATTATTTCATACGTAACAAGTGGTTTATTACCTACCGATCAGGTAGGAATCACATTTTGTGACAGCAGTGTATTGGAACGCGCTCCTGGGTGGATTAATTTTAAAGAAGCATCTTTGATTAACATTGAAGAAGTCTGGGGCCTTATATCAAAAATATTTCAGAGCAATTCCGAAGGTCTCAGCACAGACAACTTTTGCTTACAGGTAACATCTGTTAGAATACCAAGAGGTAGGGGACGTGGCAAAAATTATAACTCTTTTGATGAAGAAAGTGCTAAGCGAAAAGGCATACTCACAATTAAAAATAGCGATTATATTTGCTTGCCTAGAGCTTTAGTTGTAGCTATAGCCTTAGTGGAAAATGAGTCTGTTTACAAAAATAAACATATTTTGAAAGATGTACATAAAATTCAAACTATTAGGAGTATGGATTTACTACAGACAGCCAAAATAAAAATACCATCGGAGGGGGCTGGTACTTCAGAACTTCAACAGTTTCAACAATATTTTGCTGAAAAGTACAATATTATTGTATATAAATATGGAGCAAAAGGTAGAGATGTAATATACGAGGGCAAAACAGGTGGTAAAAATTTAAATTTGTTGTATCACAAAAATCATTATAACGTTATATCATCACTAACATCAGCTTTCTGTTGTCGGTATTTTTGTCAGACATGTCATGTAGCGTATAATAACAGAAATTCTCATCACTGCGGAGGAAAATGTCCTTGCTGTCAAAAAACACCAGTTTGTCAAAGAGTTGTACCTGAAATACCATGCACAAATTGCAACAGACTATTTAGAGGCCAAAGTTGCTATAACAACCATCTTATTACAACAGGATCTCAAAAAATTAGTATTTGTGCGTACATTAAAAGGTGCTTAAGCTGTTTAAAAACTACCCGCTTAAACAGAATACACATTTGTGGTGAATTTTTCTGTACAACCTGCCAAAAATTTGTTTTAAAAGAACATTTGTGTTTCATACAACAAAACACAAATACACCAGATCTGAAAAATAAATTATTTATTTTTTACGATTTGGAAACACGGCAGGAAAAAGTAATTGAAGAAAAATCATCAAATACGTCTATTACATTACACGAACCAAACTTGTGTGTATTTAATAAACGCTGCGAAACGTGTATTGACGAAAATAATTTACTATTTTGTCAAAATTGTGGTTTTAGACAGACTGTATACAATGAAAATGTAATAGATCTTTTCTTTAAAACCCTATTGACAATGCGTAAAAAATTTAAAAATATTATAGTAATTGCGCATAATGGAAAAGCGTTTGATCATCAGTTTATATTAAATTATATAATTACAAAAACTGATTTCACACCCGATTTAATTATGCAGGGTACAAAAATTATTATGATGAAAATTCAAAACATAAAATTTATAGATTCCATAAATTATTTTCCTATGGCTCTGTCTAAACTGCCAAAAGCTTTTGATTTGCCAGGCACGTTTAAAAAAGGGTATTTTCCACATTTTTTTAATACTCTAGAAAATAAAAATTATATTGGTTGCCTACCTTCTACAGAATACTATGGCTGTGATCAAATGAAAACAGATGAACGCGAAACGTTTTTAAAATGGCATGACTTGAACAAAAACCAAGAATTCAATATTCAGACTGAAATAAAAGAGTATTGTAAGAGCGATGTAAATATTTTAACAGAAGCGTGCATAAAATTTAGAAAATTAATGCTTACAGAATGCAATGTATGTCCTTTTACCGAGGCAACAACAATAGCATCGGCGTGTAATTTGGTTTTTAGACGTAATTTTTTACAACCAAATACAATTGCAGTTATACCTATGGGAGGGTATAGAAATCGTGACATTCAGTCAAAAATAGCTACGCAGTGGTTATTGTATGAAGAAAAAAATAGAAATATTACCATACAGTTTGCAGCAAAACAAAAAGAGGCAGTCATAAATGGTGTTAAAGTAGATGGATATTGCTTAGAGACAAAGCAAATTTTTGAATTTCATGGTTGTTTCTATCATGGTCATCCTGTATGCATAAAACACAATAGAAACAAGTCGATAAATAATCAATCTAATGAAACATTTGAGTTACGTTATGAAAATACGCTAGCAAAAACAAATAGACTGCAATCTTTTGGTTATGAAGTAATAGAAATGTGGGAATGCGAGTTTTACAAAAAACTGCAACAAAATAAACAGATGACAAAATATCTGAAAAATCATCCTGTTTTGAATAATTTGCCACTTAATCCTCGTGATTCGTTTTTTGGCGGAAGAACAGGTAACACACGAATGCATTACAAATGTAAAAATTCAGAAAAAATTAAATACATTGACGTGTGTTCATTATATCCGTGGGTTTGCAAATATGGAAAATTTCCAATTGGTCACCCTAAAATATATATAGGCAATCAAGATTGTCAACAGGTGGATATAAAATCAAAAAATGGATTAATAAAGTGTAAAATACTTCCCCCACAAAATCTATATCACCCTGTTTTGCCTATCAAACAAAACAATAAACTAATGTTTTCACTGTGCCGAACATGTTCCGAAAATTTATCTCAATCAGACTGTTCTCATAACGGGGATGAGAAAGCTTTAATTGGTACCTGGATTTTTAATGAGGTAGTTAAAGCAGTAGAAAAAGGATATAAAATTTTAGAAATTTTGGAAATATGGGAGTATGAAATTGCACAGTATGACAAAATTTCAAATTTATCAGGTTTGTTCACGGAAATGATGAATAAATTTTTAAAAATGAAGCAATCTGCCAGTGGTTTCCCCACATGGTGTCAAACTCGAGAACAAATGGAAGAATATATTGTGGATTTTTTAAAAAATGAAAATATTCAACTTGATTTTGCAGAAATAACTAAAAATGTTGGTTTAAGATCTCTGGCCAAATTAATGCTAAACTCTTTCTGGGGAAAATTTGGTCAAAGAGAAAATCAGCCAAAAACAACAATAGTAAATAAACCTGATGTTTTGTATGAACTTATAACAGATGCGTCCATTAGTGTAAACCACATTTTACCAATTAATGAGGACACATTAATTGTGAACTATGAAAATGTAGATGAGGCATGTACACCACTGTCAACAGTAAATGTGTGTATTGCTTCATATACGACTGCACAAGCGCGCCTTAAACTTTATGAGTATTTGGAAAAATTGGATAACAGAGTTTTGTATTATGATACAGACTCTGTTATATACATAAGTCATGAAAATGAATATGAACCAGCAACGGGGGACTTAATTGGTTGCATGACCGATGAATTAGAAGGAGAATTTGGTGTCGGGAGCTATATAACAGAGTTTGCTTGTGGTGGACCAAAAAATTATGCATATCAAATATATAGTACAAAAGACAACAATTTACAAACTCGGTGCAAAGTAAAAGGTATCTGTTTAAATTACAAAAACGCAAATTTAATAAATTTTGATACTATAAAACAAATGATACTGCATGAAGACGCTAACTCTGTTGAACCAATATCAATTTTTTCAAAAAATATACGACGTACAAAAGATCATCAGGTAATTTCTGTCCCCGAAACTAAACTGTACAAACCATCATCAACAAAAAGAAAATTTCTTGATAATTTTGACTCTGTGCCTTATGGCTATCTAAAAAAAACTTAAATTTTATATAATAAAAGTTTTGTATATTTTTGTTGAAAATGTATAAAATAAAATGATTTAATTTGATGCAAAGAAATAAAAATTTTTAAAATAAATAAAAGTTGGTATTATTGAATTTATGGTAAATTAATCCTTATGTCAATTATTATTACCTGAATGCAGAAGTCCCACCTTTTAATTTTAATATAGCAGGATATTAATCCGCTATTTATGATAGTTATGCATATCATGTATTTTTCGCAAAAA
This sequence comes from Rhamphomyia laevipes, assembly GCA_963920725.1. Classification (NCBI taxonomy): domain Eukaryota; kingdom Metazoa; phylum Arthropoda; class Insecta; order Diptera; family Empididae; genus Rhamphomyia; species Rhamphomyia laevipes. The sequence goes on along the minus strand of OY987255.1, from coordinate 56,019,833 downwards.
TTGAATAAAGGATTTGCATAATTTATAAAAAATAAAATTATTTTTTGCAGAAATAAACAAACAGAAGCAATTAGAATTAAATTCAGGTACATTGATCTTTATAGCAATCATTATTATTCGAGTGCATAGGTCCTACCTTTTTAAGTGTCTGGAATTTTTATATAGCAGGATAAAAATATAAGAATAAATGACAAAGATAAAGTAATCGAAATAAATTTTAAGTTTTATTTATTACTTTGTTTCTAAGAAAATCACAAATATGTACCTTTAGTTTTTGTGTAAATAATGAATATCGAATTCAATTAAACTGTCAGAAATATACATATCATCAATTATATTTAGCGTAAAAAATAAAATGTAAATCTAATTATAAACAAAAAAAATAGTTTTTATCTTGTCATAAATAAGTAACAGCGATATAATAATAATATATATATATATATATTGAATATAAAAGGACACGATGTTTCTGTAATAAATATACAATCAATATGGATCTACAACAGGATAGCCACCAAAATCAACCACCAACATTGGCGAACCTAGCATTACGGACTGCTTTTAACGCCCGAGTGTGCAGTTGGGACTGCTGGTGGGAGATACTTGAGCACAAAAGTCTACAAAAGCGGTATTTGATGGACGAACAGAAGTATTTCGTTAATTACCCAAGCGGCTGCTTACTATTTTCCAGTCAAAAGTACTATTTTCAAAGGTTCACTATACGGCAGCTTTTAAACTGCTGTGAAAATAGTGAATGTTTTGAATTAATGAACATCAAGTTAGAACCTGGTTTTTAACAAAAAAAAAAGCCTTCAACATATACTAACGCAAAATATATGTAGCAATTATTATTGCAAAAAAAGTTTTAATTTTCTGGAAAAATAGTATAAATATCCTAAAAAAATCCAAACAATTATCAGTTTTGATTTTACAATTATTACGTTAACAATATGGTAAGATAATTGTTAATATATTTATTATTAAAATTTTATATTAATTTTTCCTGTATTTTTATCTTAGAGTTTTTTAGATTTTTTTGAGGCTTCAGCAGCAGGAGTAGACACAGTCTACACAAAAATTGATGACCTGACTATAGGTAAATCCTATCAGGTCATTAAATTCTCATTTAAAGACACCAAATACGGACAGGCAGTAACCGCGCTCTTGAAGCATTCTGATAACCCTCAAGAACTTCTAGTATACCTGCCTACACGGATTGCCCAGACAATAACAGCGCAGGAGGAACTGGACAAATTAAACAACGCAGGTTACACCTTAATTTTTAGAGGCCGAGATCCAGCCAAAAGAAACATGGCGAAACTGGAGTTCAAAAAATAAAAAATTACCATATATGCAAAAAAGAAAAATCTGAAGAATCGAAAAAATACTGAAACTTGTCTTTAAAAAATAAAAACAGAAAAATTTAATTTTAATATATTACCCATGAATTTTATTTTAAAATAAAGTTACAAGAAAATTTAAAAAAATTACAGTAAAATAAAAATACAAAAAATTTAATGAAAAATTATTACATATTTTACAAAAATGAAAATTATAAAAATCAGCTGATGGCTGTAGATTGCAGAAGAATCAGAAGTTATATATATAACTTCAACTAAAAAATTTACAATATGTGAGCATATTATTATATAAAAGAACATATTAATGCTCATATATTTTAAATTGTCCTTCGAACTTACCGCCCGTTTTTCCTCCTCCGCTCCCTGTTACAGTCTCGTCTTCAGCGATCTAAATAAAAAACAACCAAATATTAATAATTATTAAAAGTTAAAATTAAAATTTTTTACCTCGCTGGCTCTGTTGTTATTATTTTTCATAGTTGTATTAAATTTCGGTGCTTTTGGGTGCACCGGAATGAACTGCTCTTTTTCCGCCTGAAATAGAAAATTTAAATAATACAATTATAAGTCAATATAAAAATAATGATTATTTAATATACGAAAGATATGTATATATATATATAGAAAGTTTTTTGGCGATAATATGCATGCAAAAAAAGTCTGGTTTCACCAAAAAACTTTTTTATATTGGTTGAAATAATTTTGTGGTATATATATATATAATATATGTTTTTTAAATATTTATGTTACTTACACTGTTCAGCCTATGGTTATTATGGTTGATTACTGAATTAATATAATTAAAACCAACCATATGCCCCGTAGGACCACTTAAATTAAACGTAAACGAATTATTATTTAGGGTAACATGGATGTCACCCGATGTTGGGGCTGTTGGTGCCCCTAAACAACTGCATACAATCACGCACAACAATAAATAATTTAAAAAATTCATTTTTTTTTATATAAAAAATTCAAACAAAATTTAATTAAAACAAAATAAAACGTTTAAACTCTTGAACGTCAATTTTAATAATGGCAATAATATGCAATAATTTAATAAATAATGCATTTGTAATCAGATATTTTCAGAAATATATTTTAAAAAATTTATTAGAAAATTGCTGATTATTCAAAAATAAGCACAAATTAATTTATTTAATTTTATCTTTGAACTATGTCTGAACTTTTTCTGTTATTGGAATTTTTTATAGCAAAAATATTTATTATAATTAATATTTTTAGAAAACATATTTAATCTAGTTTTACAAAATTATTTTTTTACTATTGTAAAACTAGATCAATATGTATGTAATTCTTATGCAAGAATCATGTTCAGAACATATGCACCGAAATTTGTGAAAGATCAATTTTAGAATATATAGGAATTAAATAATATTGTATTATAAAATATTTTTTCAGAACAGGAAAATGGAATTATATATACTTTCAACTAATTTTATGACGGGGAATGGTGTAGGGTATAGTATAGAGAATAGAATCAAAAAAGAAATTTTCATATAAAATTTATACAGCAAATATAATATGATATTTTCAAAATATATATTTATACTAAAATATATATATATATATATTTGTTTTATCTATAAAAACACATAAAGTACACATACCCCTTGAGTAGAAACATAAAAATTAATTTTGATATTGTGCAGATTCGAACCCATAACTTTTGATTTGTAGATCTACACGCTACCAACTGAGCCATCAAGCTGAATTTTTCTAAGACGCAAATTATGTTAATGTGATTATTGTTAATGTGCTTACAATCTGGTAAAAATTTCTGTTTTAAGAAAAATAATTTCTATATATTAGTATTGTATCATATAATATATTATTTTTTGCATAAATAAATTTTGGTGAATTAGTATGGTAAAAAAAAATGGTTTTGTGTAGATTTGAACCGTGGATGTCTCTCGATTTGTAAACCAACACGCTACCATCTGAGCTATCAAACGGAAATTTTTCACACGGCCGTCATACACCCACATACATACAATTGCTTAAAATCTCTTTCATCTTCCACTTCTTTTTATTTATATACTTACCAGTCCTAATGGAAAGAATATGTAGGTATGTATTGTTTCACAAAAAACTTGTATATACATTATTATTAATATACAAACATAAAACTCTCATACCCAAAAGCATTGAACTGTTATAATTTTAACATACATGATAATAACGCAATCAAAAATAAATTATTATATTCGAATATGATTTTAATTGATCGTGTTTTTATTAACACTAACTTTAATACACCGATAAAGTATCCAAAAAAAAAGGTAGTAAAGATAAGTCAATTACACCTACACACTTTGTATGTGGTCTAGATAGAATCGTCACACCATGCATACAAAATTTGTAAGCGCCTAACACTCTTATCATTACGAATCAGAAAGACATAAGAATGTAAAAATCATGTTTTTCAAGTTCAATAAAATAATAATAACAAAAATTACCAAGTTCAAGTTCGTAATACTTATTCATATTTTCTTGTTTTGCGACATACTTATAAATATTATAAAGGTCAACAACATTTCATCTGTGCATGGATGACAAAGCAAAAAAAAAATCATGTTTTCCAAGATCCAAAAAAAAAAAAAAAATTACATATGATTACCTAATTACTCACACCTGTCAACACACCTGTCAACAAAAAACACTAAGTACATATGATTACCTAATTATTCACACCTGTCAACACACCTGTCAACACCTGTCAACACCTGTCAACACCATCAATCAAATTGGTTCCCAGCACCAAGTGGCCCAATAACTACTATCTATGTATAATGCACATAAGATTATTTTATTTACGTAATATTCATCTAGTTAGTGATCCAGCTAAAGAATTTGCTGAATAGAATTACACATGGAAATATATCAATTTTGAATTTTTTTATTTATTTAGAAATTCTAATCTTTTTAAAATTAAAAATAAAATAAAATTAAAATTATAAATAGTCAATTAAATTAAAGTAGATTAACTAGTAAATTTAAAGAAAATATCTAAAAAAAAATTAATTAATGCAAAAGTACATATATATAGTGTTTAAAAAAAAAATATAATCTAATAAATATTTAGAGAAAAAGTTGTATGATGTTGGCATGATCATGGTGACCAGCAGCACAGAGAAAAAGTAAGTTGAAATTGTTAAATTATAAACATACATATATATATTTTTGCTATAATTCCTATTGAAAAAAATTTGTCTTGTCATATAAAAAAAAATGTATATTAATAAATTGAATTTAGTAATCTTTATTGTGTTAAAAACTTAAAAAGAATGTTAAATATTAAATAAAATTGATTTGCTAAAAATTATAAATAATTATACAAAAGAAATTGTTTTTATAAAAATTGAAAAGAAATTTAACTAGGTATATTCCGTTTAATTTTTGCCTGTTTCTAAGTCCGCGGTGTTACCATAGAAGAGTAACGGTACTAACCGGCCATTGAACATAGAAATAAATAAATCTTATCTTTTGAAAATTATATTTTTTATAAAAAAAAAAAGTCTTGAAAATTTATTAATAATTTATCGAAGAATATCTGCGGGATTCCCTATAATATTCGGGATACCCCATTATAATTTTTTTTTCATATTATATAAATATAATATAAATATATTTTTTAAAAAAGAAAAAAAAAAAGAAAAGAAATATAATTATGTTTTGATGACGCGGAGAATTTCCTTAAGGCGGAACATACGAAAAAAAAGCACAATTTAACGACTTTTTTCAGAATCAGTTTTGAAAGCATTACCTTAGATGGCACCACTATCTCAAATTGAGAGAAAGCTATTTTATTTCATTTACAATTTTGAGAATAATTTTATAATAAAATAACAACAATTTTTTTTTTCGTGTTTCGTAATCGTAACTACTCGTAAAAGCGAAAATTATATTTTTTGAAAATAAAAAAGAATTTTTACAACGTTGCCACATTATAATTTTATTTTATATATTATTATTATTAAAATATTATACTACATTATTATTATTAAAAATTATTTTGTTAAGTATGTAAATTTTTTTTTGTGTACATATACAGTTTTTCATCTTTATAACGCAAGTTTTCATTTGTATAAATCGAGTTCTCATTTTTATAAATCGAGTTTTCATTTTTATAAATTTTATTTTCATTTTTATAAATTTTCATTTTAAATGAGAAATCGATTTATACAAATGAAAATAAAATTTATAAAAATGAAAACTCGATTTATAAAAATAAAAATCGATTTATACAAATGAAAACTTGCGTTATAAAGATGAAAAACTCTGTAATATACATAATTATAATTTTTAATTAAAATAAAAATTATATTTTTTTTCCTTCTTGTTTTAACCATCAATAGAGATAGTCATTTCTTAATAGAAATTATATATTAGATAAAATTAAATATATAAAAATAGTACTTAGTAAATTTAAATTAAAGAAAAAATATGCTCATTGCATATATTTAAAATTAATTTAGTATTAGTTATACTTATGCATATATTAGTATAATATGAAAATAAAAAAAAAGACATATATTAAAATATATATATATATAAAAAGAAAAAAGTTTTTTTGACTGGTAAAGATAAATTACGAATTATATTTATATATATATATAAATACACAAAAAGCAGTTGGTAGAGCACCAGCAAATCCCTGAAAATTTGATAAGGAGATTTGTAAATTATTGGCGGAGTAGCGGCAACAATATAAAATATCTATGTATAATGCACATAAGATTATTTTATTTACGTAAAATTCATCTAGTTAGTGATCCAGCTAAAGAATTTGCTGAATAGAATTACACATGGAAATATATCAATTTTGATTTTTTTTATTTATTTAGAAATTCTAATCTTTTTAAAATTAAAAATAAAATAAAATTAAAATTATAAATAGTCAATTAAATTAAAGTAGATTAACTAGTAAATTTAAAGAAAATATCTAAAAAAAAATTAATTAATGCAAAAGTACATATATATAGTGTTTAAAAAAAAATATAATCTAATAAATATTTAGAGAAAAAGGTGTATGATGGTGGCATGATCATGGTGACCAGCAGCACAGAGAAAAAGTAAGTTGAAATTGTTAAATTATAAACATACATATATATATTTTTGCTATAATTCTTATTGAAAAAAATTTGTCTTGTCATATAAAAAAAAATGTATATTAATAAATTGAATTTAGTAATCTTTATTGTGTTAAAAACTTAAAAAGAATGTTAAATATTAAATAAAATTGATTTTGTAACGCGAAATATTTGTATAACGCCTTATCTACTAGAAAAATTAAACAACAACCATAAAATTTGCTAGTCCTTTATACACACATAAAATTCATGATCATTCATGTATTTTTGATAATGAAATTCTTATGAATTTTTAACACGATCCTTTGTTAACATATTTATGTGCAATATATTTACAATCCTTTGTAAAAATAATTATGCGTAATGCTTGCATAAAAGGATCTTTGTTAAAATTTTATGTGTGTGTAATATAAATCATATATAAGCAGCATCATTAGAAAATCTATATTCAATTTTATTTTGGACGCCTGACGAACGAATTCAATAAATTTGGTCTTTGGTGGCTAGATAAATTTTTAAGTTTTTTTTAAAAATAAATGTGTATAATTTAAATTAAAAATTTCAATAATAGTAATAATTTAATAATACGAAAAAATTGGCTTTTATATTATTTGTTTAAAGAGAATCTACATTATTTAACAAAGTATTAAAAGATATACTTTACAATTTGCTAAAAATTATAAATAATTATACAAAAGAAATTGTTTTAAAAAAATTGAAAAGAAATTTAACTAGGTATATTCCGTTTAATTTTTGCCTGTTTCTAAGTCCGCGGTGTTACCATGGAAGAGTAACGGTACTAACCGGCCATTGATCATAGAAATAAATAAATCTTATCACTTGAAAATTATATTTTTTTATAAAAAACAAAAATCTTGAAAATTTATTAATAATTTATCGAAGAATATCTGCGGGATTCCCTATAATATTCGGGATACCCCATTATAATTTTTTTTTCATTCTATATATATATAAAATAAAAATAAATATATTTTTTAAAAAAGAAAAAAAAAGAAAAGAAATATAATTATGTTTTGATGACGCTGTTGTGAATTGAGACACCCTGTCTCAACTTCACAACTAATTTCTGAAAATAAATTAAAAAAAAATCAATCAGCAAAATTAATTTCATTAATTTTTAAATTATTTTATATCGCTTTAATTAGTAGAATTTTCAGCGGTGTCTAATTACAATTTCAATAATTCAATAAATAAAACATTGAACTTTTAGGGCGATTGTACTTAATTGATTGCCAAATAATAAAATTTAATTCGAACGCTGATTGGTTTCTTTCAAATATCGCATGCGATATTTTAATTTAAATGATAACTAACAAGTAATTAGTTTTGAGAATTTAAAGTGTTGTTGTTCAAAGTTAGAACTGTTCGGATTGATTTTGATATTTATCAATTGTAATATAGTTAATAAAGTCATAAATAGAATTATAAATGAAGTTAATAACTAATAAAAGAGGTTTAACAAAATTGTAATTGAAAGTTAAACCAAGAAAATATAAATTAATATTAAGTTCTAAATAAAATTAAAATAAATACAGTAATGAAAGATTAAAACAAAATAACAGTGATTGTTTTCATTTAAGAAGAAAATTAAGAAAAGTATAAAAAACAAATGAAAAGGTAATTACAACAAATGGCGCTGCGGACAAACCAAAAATTACGCTTTTTGGTAAAGAACAATATTTTCGGGAAAACATTAATATATTATTTTTAGTATCGGTAATTTTTATTTGAGTTGTGTTCAAGAATAATAATTTTGGATAATTTTTTTTAAAATAAAATTGTGGAGCAAAGTATAAACTATTTAAATAAAATTGAACAAAAAGTGATAAGTGAATATAAAAATATGTTTTTTTAAAAAAAATTAAGATTGAAATATTTAAATAAAAGTGAATAAAAAGTGATAAGTGAATGTAAAAATATATGTTGTAAATATTAAATAAAACTAAAGGAAAAATAAATAATTAAATTTTTTGTAAATATATATATAAAAAAAAGAAATATTATCGAAATAGTGTTTATTGAAAGTTACAATAAAAAATTTATATGATATTCAGTTTGATGTGTATTTGTTAAAAAATATATAAATAAAATATAAAGGAAAGTGAAATTGTTAATTTTATACGCATTTATTTTTTTTTGGAAAATTTATGTTAATTATTTGATCACAGTGTAAAAAATTTGTTAAATATTGGTTTAAATTAGTATTTATAGATAAAATTTCGTTTATAAATAAAAAAAATAATAAGAATAAAATAATAAACCTTAATGAATAATTGATTTTTTGTTTTTAAATACTTATTAATGGTTAAAGTGTGTTAATACATTAAAATATATTATAATTATACATTATAAAAATACATTAATAGTTAAAATATTAAAACAATTAATGTCATCATCAACACAAAATACAGTGGCTAAATCCATAACAACATTTGGTAAACGAATAATATCATTTTCATTTCTTAATACTAGTCCTGTATATAGTAGTTCTAGTGAGGATTCAGCCACAACACCATCAACACCGAGAAAAATACAAGAACCAGAACCAACGACCGAAGTTTTCGAAAATTTGAACAGAAATAATTTTGAAAATTTTCTGTTCCAGAGCAACAACTAACACCAGCAAATTCAACAACACCAACTTCAACAGCAGTTACTTCAACAGCAGCAGGTACTGGTAGGAGACATCGATCAGGAAAAGTATATAAACAATTAAGCAACAAAAAAATTGGTGAGTCACATTTTTGTAATATACGAAAGAAAAAATTAAGTTTAAGGAATAGGTCAATTTTGAGAAATATAAATAATAAAACAATTAGAAATTTAAAAAATTTAAGTCAAACAGATTTCGTGAAATTTGATACAACAAATTTAGTCAAAAATAGCAAGATAAAAAATAATATTCAGAAAACAATGAATAATAAAGTAAATAGCAATTTGAATTTCAATAGTACTTTTAATAATAATGTTGACGGGAACAATCAACCGGGTCCGTCAAATTGGCATAATAGATTAAGTGGTATAAATCCAATTCAAACCAACTCCCAAGGAAATTCATTGGGAAACCCATCGAGAACAAATAATCCTACGGGACCAACAACTGAGCATGTAAATAATGCACCAAATGTTGATAATATTAGTCGTAGACAACCGCATTATCAAGATGATGATTCTTATAATTTGGAGCAGGGACTAATGCCTATAGAAAAGATCTATAAGACCTTTTTGGCAGAAGTACCGGTATTTTCGGGTTCGGGATACAATGTTGAGGATGAACTAAGAAAATTTCTTAGATTAGCCAAACGAGCTTATTCTATGACGCAGGAGGATCAGAGAATTTTAGTCTTAGATAGTTTAATTATGAGTAAATTGTCAGGAAGAGCTCAGGCTCTATTTCGACATTTACAAGTTACTAATTTTGACCAATATAGTTCAATTTTGAATAATAGGTTTTTTGAAGTTAAAGATATTTCGACTCTAGCGACGGAAATTCAAGAGTTATATCAACGCGACGACGAATCGGTAGAATTTTTTGGAGAAAGGGTAGCGGATTGTTTGGCAGCATTCAACAACAGGGTGAATGAGAAATATCCGACTGAATGTCGGGCTTTGAAAATAGAAATGGAGCAAACTGCTAAGAGAGTTTTTCTCGGGGGGTTATTATCGGAACCTATAAAACAATATTTATTATTGAAAAATCCTGAAACTTTAAGAGTAGCGATTGGGGCTGCGAAACAATATGTTCAAAATTCTAGTGGATTAAGTGGAAGGTTTAGTGCTAATGTAGCAAAACCGAATATTAGTTCTCAGTTTGTTAATAAACAAAATAATCAGGATGAATTAATAAATTTATAACACAAGAAATACAACTAATTACCCAAATAAAAATAATATTAATAATAATAACATTAACACAAATAATCAAAGTTTTAACAATATACCAAGTAATAATTACAATTTTAATAATAACGGTTATAACCGATATAATCACAATATTAGGCAAAATTATAATCGACCAAATAATACTAATACCAATCGAATAAATTCGAATGGTGAAAGAAGAAATCGACCAATGGATGTGGTTAGAAATCCAAATATTAAGTGTTTCAATTGCGGAAGATTGGGACACATCAGTAAAGATTGTAGAATTCGAAAATTATAATAATATTAATAACAGTAATAATTATAATAATAATGTAAACGCCAAGGGAAATTATAACAATCCAAGAGAAGCACCGAGAAGTATTAATACTACCAACATAAATACTATAACTTCAAATCCTAATGAGAATGGTTCACAATTTCAAGAAGAATCGGTTTCTATTGATGTATGTGAATGGTGCGCCAGAGAGGGCCATCGATTAATTAATTGCACATATAGACAATTATTTGAATCGAAATATTCGGTACCAGCGGGAAACGAAATCGGAATGAAATACGTTTTTCATTCCCACATAATGATGGGGGCGTATCATTAACTAATCAAGAACCTATAGTTAATTTACCGTTGAACATAGCACGAAAGGAATCTGTTAACCTACTAGTAGACACCGGAGCCCAAATAAGTTTAATAAAAGAATCAACGTTAAAACCAGGAACTAAACTATCAAAGGAAAATATAATTAAAATACGCACCATCAATAATGAAAGTTCCACTTTAGGCTCATGTGAAGGAAAATTTTTATTAAATAAAGAATTCCAATGCAATTTTCAGGTTGCAGGGGATGAAGTTAAGTTACCAGGGGATGGTATCTTAGGTAATGATTTTTTATCATTAAATTGTAATGTATTAGGGCCCAAAAGAAAATTACAATTTCCAATAACGAGAGAAAATAATAATGAGTTCGCTATTCCACTACTAGGTGAACAGGTACATAATAGCGAAAAAGTGAGAATAAATAGTATAAAACGATTAGAGAGTAATTTGATTAACAAAACAAAAATTATTAAAGATAATAAATTAGAAAGACTAAAAGAAATTTTCAGTGAAGTTCATAGTAATTCGTGTAGGAAGCAGAATGCAGTTATGATAGCAAAAACAGAATTAGATAGAGATAAAATAGTAGTAATTAGTAGAAAAAATGGGTTTACTAACAAAAAAGAAAATTGTTATGATTTATTGAATAATATTATAATAGCTAATGTAGAGGAGATTGTTAATAGTGAGGACAGTAATAAAATAAATAACCACAATAATGAGGTGGTAGGGCACATTTTTAAAAAGGATCATAATAATATAATTTTAATGGACGAAATTAAAGCAAATGATAGTAGCAATTTTGGAAAAGGATTTTTCAATGTAAAAAATACAAAGATAGAAAATTTAAAGGTAGAAGTTAATAAAAAAAAAACGACACTGAAAATGCAAATGTTTTAAACTGCGTAAATAAAATAGAAAAAGTTGGAGAGTTTAAAGCAGTTAGTAATGCAAATCTAGAAAATGTTATACAAACACAAAGAGAGAAAACTAAGGATTTATTATTAGAAGAAAGAGTGATTAAAATGAATATGAAAATAAATAGTAATATGTTTGGGATTAAAATTAATAAGGTAAATGAGGATATTAGTGCTAACAAGATTAACTTAGTTGAACCTATTAAAGAACAGTTTATTAAATCAGATGTTAAGGATTACAGTAAGGAAAATGAAAATTTAGGAAATGGAATAGAAAATAATGCGATAAAAATACCTGCGCGAACAGAAAAAATTTTCAAAGTAAAAACTTTAAAATCTGGTGAATTTTTGTGTGAATCGCAAGAATTAAAACCAGGTGTTTTTCTCGGAAATAGTATAGGGGATGTGGTTAATGAAAGTATTACTGTTAGTGTCATAAATCTCAACGAGGAAGACGTAGTAGTAAACAAAATTAATGTAAAATTAACACCAGTAGAAAGATTTGAAGTTTTTCCTATTAACGACAGTTATATGGACAAATCGAGAAAAAAATAATAAAACGGAAAATTATAAAAAGCCTAGGGGGAAACGTAAAGAGCGGGAAATAAATAGAATTAATAAAGAACAAAAAACGGAAGAATCAATAAAGGATGTACATAGAATATTTGAGTATCTTGATAAGGAAGAACTACAAAATGTAGATGCATCTAACAGAAAGTTAATGTTAAAACAAATGCTCACTAAAGATTCAAATTTTAATAAAGAAGAAATGTCAGTTATAGATAAAATTTGCGAAGAATGTCACGATAATTTTCATCTTCCGGGGGATAAACTTACCTACACCGGTGCAATAGCTCATGAAATAAGAACTAAGTCTGACGTTCCACCAATCAATAGTAGGCAATATAGATTGGCAGATTGTCATAAAGAAGTCATAAATAAGGAAATAAAAAAATTACTGGAAGAAGATATAATCCAACCCAGCAGGAGTCCATGGAATTCACCGTTACTAGTAGTGCCAAAAAAGGCCGGCCCGGATGGCGAAAAACGTTATAGAGTGGTAGTAGATTTCCGTAAGTTAAATGAGGTAACCATGGGGGATGCTTTTCCTCTGCCTAGGATTGCCGATATTATTGATCAATTAGGTGGATCAATTTATTTTTCTACGTTAGATTTAGCTAGCGGCTACCACCAAGTATCAGTTGAACCATCAGACCGAAACAAAACAGCATTTAGTACAATTTTTGGTCATTACGAGTTTAAACGTATGCCTTTTGGGTTGTCGGGAGCGCCTGCAACATTTCAACGTCTGATGAATCACATCTTATCAGGGTTGCAGGGGTTCAAGTGTTTCGTCTATTTAGATGATATAGTGGTTTATGGAAGGACATTAGAAGATCATAATGAGAAACTTAGAGAAGTGTTTACCAGGTTAAAAGATAATAATTTAAAACTACAACCCGAGAAATGTATGTTTTTAAGAAAAAAGGTGGTATATTTAGGTTATCAGATTACACCGGAGGGGATTTCGCCAAATCCCGAAAAAAACGAATGCGTACGGACACACCCAATACCGAAAACAACCAAGGAACTTCAATCATTTCTAGGTTTAATAAATTATTATCGCGCTAGTATGCCATTATTGGCTGATAAGGGTGAACCATTATATCAAATGGCCACAAAAGCGAAAAAATTTGATTGGACAGAAATACATCAAAAGGCATTTGAAGAGATAAAAGAAATGCTCATTAAACCTCCAATACTGCAGTATCCTGATTTTACAAAACCTTTTATCGTAACGACAGATGCCAGTAATAGGACTTTAGGAGCGATACTTTCCCAGGGTGAAGTGGGGAGAGATCTGCCTATAGCATTCGCAAGTAGAGTGTTGAATAAAGCGGAAAGAAATTATCCAACTATAGAGAAAGAAATGTTAGGTGTTTATTGGGCGGTTAAAAATTTCAAGTGCTACCTTCTAGGCCGGGTTTTTGATGTCTATACGGATCACAAACCTTTAATTAGTGAATTTAAAAAGAAGGACCCTGAGGGAAGAATTAATAGATGGAAAACAAGATTGTCAGAATGAGTTTAAAATTTTATATAAGCCGGGTAAACTAAATACAAATGCGGACGCGCTAAGTAGAATTCCCGAATTGGAAAATTTTGATAATAATCAACAAGAATCAATTACAAAGGAAAAGGCAATGGAAATTAATGTAATAAGAAGGTCAAAAAATAAGGAATTACAAAAGTCAATAGATAACCAGGAACCAATACATGAAATAAATCTTGAAAATGAAGAAACAAGTAAAGATATATTAGACGAAGAAAATTTGGGCATTACACCACGAATCATACTTGAAAATAAAGAGGAAATACAAACGATAATTAAAGAATATCATGATTCTCCGCTTGGGGGACATGCTGGTGTCACTAAAACTTTCATGAGAATTAAACAATTCTATGAATGGAAAAAAATGTATGTTGATATTTATAATTACATAAAAAAATGCCCAAAATGTCAAAAAACGAAACGAGGCAGGGTTACTAAAATGCCATTGGTTTTAACGAAAACGTCAGAGAAACCATTTGGAAGAGTATATATGGATATTGTCGGACCTTTTCCACAAACCCTGAGAGGAAATAAGTATATACTAACGTTTCAGGACGACCTGACTAAAATTTTAGACGGAATACCTTTACCGAACCAAGAGGCAACAACAATAGCAGACGCTTTTTATAGAAAAATTATTTTAAAATATTCAGTAATTCCTAGGGAACTTTTAACTGACCAGGGGGCAAATTTTACTAGCAAATTACTCCATCAATTATGCAAAATTTTGAAAATAAAGAAACTACAGACTACGGCATATCACCCTCAAACTAACGGTTCACTCGAACGGTGACATGGACCATTAGTTGAGTATTTAAAAATATTCGTTCAAGAAAATCCTCAGAGTTGGGATGAATGGGTGGGCGAAGCGGTGTTTGTACACAACCATACCCCTCATGTAGGAACAAAATTCTCACCTCTTTATGCACTTTATGGATTTAGCGAACCTTTGCCTAGTAGTTTAAAAAAATGTCCGGAGCCTATATATAATTTTGACGATTACTGCTTATCGATTAAAGCGCGAATGCAGAAAGTACAAAAGGTGGCACGGAAAAATTTAAATTCTAGTAAAGAAAAATCTAAATTATACTATGACAAAAATGAAAAAGTTGAAAATTTCGTGATAGGAGAAAAAGGTTTTATTATTAAACCCCACAAAGTTGCATAAACTAAGTGAAACGTGGTTGGGACCGTATGACGTATTAGAAGGCAATTCCGTTAATACGGTAATTAAAATTGGTAGAAAATCACGAAAAGTTCATAATAATAGATTAAAAAGATGGAAAACTTGAAGGCAATTGTAAAAAAAAAACCAATATATATAGATTATATATATTTATTTAGTAAGGTTAGAATAGATTTATCACATATGTATACCATAATAATTTTTAGGAAATTATAGGTTCTAAAATTTAATATCATCAAAATAAAATAATTTCAGTAATTCCAATTACTCATCTTTATAATTTAAAATTCAATTAAAAGTTTTCTTAACCAAATAAAAGTTCAGATTGATTCTTTGAAACAGTTAATATATCTTTCAATCATTCATTCATAAAAAACACTAATGTTTATGTCATACTACTATAATATATTTTTCAAACATTCATTCATAAAAAACACTAATGTTTATGTCATATTACTCATGCATAAAAAAAATTCAATTAATATATGTATACATTTCATTCACACAAAATTGAAAACCCGGTGGGGAAGTATTTTTTTTTAAAAAAAATTTAAGGCGAAACATTACACAAAAATTTTATATTTTTTTTATATATTACCAATATGCAAAATTCAGTGATCCTCATCTTATCACCAATAAGATGTTGTGATTCGGTTATATTTTCCAATTATTATATCATTGGTATTCTGTGGTCCTCATCTTATCACTAAGATAAGATGTTGTGATCCACTTATATCTAAAAATTTAATAAAATTAATTGTGTATGCAAATCCAATATAGAATTGTAATAAAAAATTATACTAAACCATTGACGTTTTTTTTTGATGATTCATTTTATATTTTCTAATATTTACATTTTTTTTATTGTTAAAAGAATAAAAAGAAAAATTCAATATGACTGAACTTATTTTGGTAAATATTTAACCAATGACGTTATACATTCACAAAATATATTCGAATACATTCCTGTATCAAAACAATCAACTCACATTCAATTTTTCATTAGAACAGAATTTAAAATGGCAGACGCTTAAGCTGCAATTACATTTATAAAATCTTTCATAAAACAATGCGTTTTTAGAGTCTCGACGAAAAATCTTCGAATGCAATTCCATTTTCATAAATTTTTTTTCAAAAATATCTGACAATGTAAATACTTTTACAAACGCATAATTTCACCATGGAAATATTATTTAGAAAAAAATTATTATATTTTTTTTTTTTTACATAACAATCCAATTATTTAATTGTTCTATTTTTTTTCAATACATTTTCTCTAACTACCATTTTATACTTTTTTTTATATTATCAATTATTTTTGATGTAAATATATATATTTAAAAGTCAATGTGACTTAAGTCAAATAGACACAAAAACGATCGACATCTGGCGAGCATCTGAAAAACACTTTCCTAATAGTGGATTCATAGTAGCTAGTTAGAGCAGAGTAACGCTGCGTTCAAAGGTTAAAATATATGAAAACAGTACTATCAATTCATAATGGAAATTTCTTAGCGCAGTGCAGCGCACAGCAAAGTTCAAGTTGATCAGCTTTTGACTTTTTCGCAACGCAACGCTGATAAATGTCAAAAATTTATTATTTGACAACATAGTTGGTTGTAAAAAAGTTTGTAAAATAAAATAAAAAAGTTTGGATAAAATTTGTAAAATAATAATTATAAAATAATTATAAAAAATATTTAATTTAATTTTATTGTGTATAAAATTGTGTTAATAACATGTTATTTAACGCTGTAAATAAAAATTATTGATTTGAAAAAATATTAAACCGTTGCGTTATCTTGCGCTAACTCTGCTGTGCGATCCGTTGATAACATTATGAATTCATTATAATGAGTTATGTTAGGTTGTTGTCTTGGGTAAATTTTGGTGGTTGATCGTTATAAATATTGAGCTTATTTAAATAGGATTGAATAATATATAATCTTACGATTTACACCATGTAATAAATTTTTTTAAAAAAATAAACAAAACAAAAAGAATATAATAGAGATTATTTCTATCTAATTGAGTTGGTCAGTCGTTAGTATTTCAACGGCAAGTGAATTCATAAAATATTATACATCTCAATAATAAATAATACAAACATTAATATTTAATATTAAATAGAAATCTATAAAAATTGAAAGGAAATATTCAGAACATACTTCAACCATCGTAATAATTATTTTGGTATACATTTATAATATATTAAATAACTATAATAATTAATATTTAAATAAATTCCTTTAGTACATAAAAATGAAGTCTAGCATAAACAGTAATAAATTAATGGAAAAATTCGGAAAATTAAACCCAGTTGGTGCTAGATTTAGACCTATTAGTCCGCTAATACCCACGGAAATTTCGGACCCTTTAAAAATTGTTGGGGTACCAGCCATACAAGTTGTCAAACCTATGGTTTGGTTGGGCGGAATATTTAAACCAAACAACCCGTTATGGATTCCGAGGTCATGTGCTTTTCAGTTTTATAAGGGTAAAATGTTTTTTTTTTTTTAAAAACAATATATTTTGTTATAAGTTTTTTTTGTTGAAAAAATTTAGATTCTGGATTAGAAAGTAAAACTCAAAATGTTGAAAAAATTATTAAAAAAAAAACCGTATATAAGATTAAAAAATGCTGTGTAAAGGTAAAGAAAATGGATTTAAATAAAAAGAAACAGCGTGTCCAGAGGAAGGATGGGAAACCAGTCGTGAAATGCTACAAATGCGAGTTTAAAACACATCAATTGTTCCGAATGCGTCGCCATTTGGAGACGCATTTGGAACAAAAACCATTCGAATGTGAGCTCTGCTTGAGACGGTTTGCTAGGAACCAACATCTAAAGGACCACCTACGGAGCAAACACGTTGGGGTAAATACGACTGGAAGTACCAAAAACAAGAAGAGAAACTTATCCCATTTAAATGAGTTAATGGAAAAAATTAAAAACGGTTGAAATTAAAACGGTTGAAATAAAAAAAAAACCTAAAAAAAAATAAAATAAATAAATAATATAAATATTATATTATATAAAATTCTGTATATTAACAAAAAAAAAAAAATCCAAAATCTTATTAATAATTGTTATCGTTGTTTTAATTTTTTGTAACAAAAAATTTGCTGATGCTGAAATTTTCGTTAATTATCTTTATCCATTCGTACTTGTTTTTTTTTTGTTGTTTTTCTCCCTTCAGTTTTGTTGTTGTCACAAAAATATTCAATTGTTAAAAAAAATCACAAATGTACTGTGATAATGCTATTTATGACATTTGAGCAAATCTTGGGGAAAAATTGTAATTTCCCCTCTTACTGAATTGAAACATGGAAAATTATAATTAGATTAGTCAAATATTTCAAAGCATTCCCATATATGCGTAGATTAATTAGGAACTCCTAAAATTATGTGATTTTTTTTATTAATATATGTTATAAAAGAAAGATAAAATAATTATACATTTTTTAGGTACAATGATGAAAATCTTATTTTGGACATTATGTTTGGCAGTAAGTATTGTCCAGGGAGACCCCGCGATAACGGTGGAAAAAATTAATTCAGCGGGGGCGTTGTTCGAGAAAACGGGAGATTTAATAATTTATAAGAGTAAAATTGAAATTTTTACCAAATTTAGCATAACTAAAGTTAGTAAAATACAAAGTTTTTCAGACAAAACGATTTTATTATTAAATAATACTTGTAACCTACTAACGAAACAGTCTACTAACATTGATAAAAACTGCTACTGGTGGGTGGACGACCTAGAACGATACTCTCAAACACTACTGAACGAATTAGGAAAAATTAATCACTTCTTCTCCAGAAGGGCGAAAAGGGGTATTATAAACGGGATTGGATCTATATCGAAAGCTTTATTCGGGACAATGGACAAGGAGGACGCGGACCGTATTTACGGACTTTTGGATAAACTACAGAAAGACGGAAATCGCAGATTAGAATTGATTAATAAACATACAGCGATAATAAAATCAAATATGGAATTTTTGAGGGACAATGTGTTAAATATGACCAAAAATATTGAAGACTTGAACTTTAGGGTAAATAGATTAGAAACAAAAATCGCGAAAGAACTAAATGCGTTCGGTTTAGGGGTGCAGTCAAATACCTACCATTTGGAAATGGACCAAATTGTGGCAATGGCTCAGGCTAAATTTGGACAGGTACAAAATTTACTTAGGGAACAGGGGGAGATAATAACTTCGTTACAAAACCATAAACTTCATCCAGCCGTTTTAGACACAGTTACATTGTCGCAATTGGTGCACAACATCACAGAAGGTTTGGGACATGATATACTTTATTCAGTTCAAATTTTGAACCAAATCACCACGATTGACATGACGCAACAAGACGGACAAGTGTTTGTAAGAATATCCATTCCATGGCTGGAAAAAGAACAATTTATATTAAATAAAATATACGCTCTGCCAGTCAAAATAGAAGGGAACAATTATGCCATGTTAAATTTGGAATGGGATTACATCGCTAGTAACAAATGGGGACATACGTTACATTTTTCAAATTATGAGTTTGAAGCAAACTGCTTTGCAATAGAGAGGGGTTCTAATTTCATCCTTTGTAAACAAATACAACCAAAACTACTGCAGCCACCTACAAATAATTGTGTTGTGGAGATTTTTCAAGACAAAAAAGAAGATGCATTAAGAAAATATATTAATTGCGAGTATAAAATAATTTCGGGGATGAATAATCATTTGGTACCACTGCAGAAGGAAAATGTTTGGTTGAAGAACAGGAACTCACAAGCTATTGCAAACCAGTAACTGCTAAAGAAGTATTGGCAGGTATTGGTATACTCAATTTGAAGCAAGACTGTGTATTTATAATGGGAAATCTGGAGATACCATATCGGCATACTTTCAAACAACAAATTAATGAGACGAATTCGGGACTGCGGATCCAACCGCCAATTTCATTTAAGGGAAAGGAGAATCTCCAGATTAGTAAATTCACAACTACAATGAACTCAACAAACGGTATAACAATTACGAACGTGAAACAGTTGACCAGGGAATTCGACAAGCGGGGACGAACTTTAACCGAACTAAGTTTAGAATGGGAAGAAGAAAGAAAGAGAGAAGAGAAGGAAAACTCGCACGATATGACAATGAAATGGCAGACAGGCGGTTTAGGAAGTTTAATAGTGTTAGTCGTAATCTATTTTGTCATAAAATTTGGTAAAAGATTGTGCCGACGTAAGAAAATAGTTAAAAAGAAAATAAAAAAAACCGACATTGGGAGACCCAAAATAGACCTAAAAATAGAACCAACATACTTGGAGCCAGAAGTAGTTACTCCACCTCAAATTCCAGTAACCCTACCTAAAATTCCTAAAATTACAGCATCCCAATCAATAGATTTCTCCACTACTAACCGTTCTACTCCTAATCTTTTTAATGGTCATAATACTGTTTTCGGCCAACCTACTAACTAAATTGCTATTTAATAATAATTTCAGTTTGTATAGAAAATAATAAATAGTATACATTCAATGTAAATTTAACATTGATAAATTTTTTCTAATAAGTTTCACGAAATCTGTTGAAGAAAACAAGTAATTAAAATTGTTCATAATTAAGAATAAATTGAATTAATGGAAAAGTAATTACTAAGAATACTATGATGAATCTTATATAAAAATATTAAAAAAAAAAAAATGTTTTTGTTTCCATAAATCTTACATAATTTCATTTTATATAATATTAATTAATAATTATCATTTTGGGGTATATTAACTTGTTTATTTAAAAAAAAAAAAAAAAAAAAATTATTACTTTATGTTCAAAAGTTTTCCATTAAAGAAAAAAGTATTATTTTTAATCATATTATAAGTTTAAATATATTTTAGTTGCATACAAAAAAAAAAAAAAAAAAATACATAATAAATAATAAATAAATTTTGCAATTTATATGGTATAAATTTTTTTATGGGATCTATTAAAGTTTAAAATAAATAATTTTTTATGGGATTTATTAAAGTAGTTAAGTTATGTAAAATAAATAAATTTGTTTGTCTATTGTTAAAATAGTTAATGGGGTTAAAGCTAAATCAATTAAAAAATAAAATGTAAAATTAATCATAACTAAAAGGAATTTGAAAGTAATTAAATTATAATTAAAAAATCAATTTTAATATTTTATATTATTTATACAATTTGAAGGTTAAGGAGAAATTCAAAATAAGAACAAAGTTCATATCCTGAATTTCTTCTAGGAAAGGGAGGTGTTGTGAATTGAGACACCCTGTGTCAACTTCACAACTAATTTCTGAAAATAAATTAAAAAAAAATCAATCAGCAAAATTAATTTCATTAATTTTTAAATTATTTTATATCGCTTTAATTAGTAGAATTTTCAGCGGTGTCTAATTACAATTTCAATAATTCAATAAATAAAACATTGAACTTTTAGGGCGATTGTACTTAATTGATTGCCAAATAATAAAATTTAATTCGAACGCTGATTGGTTTCTTTCAAATATCGCATGCGATATTTTAATTTAAATGATAACTAACAAGTAATTAGTTTTGAGAATTTAAAGTGTTGTTGTTCAAAGTTAGAACTGTTCGGATTGATTTTGATATTTATCAATTGTAATATAGTTAATAAAGTCATAAATAGAATTATAAATGAAGTTAATAACTAATAAAAGATGTTTAACAAAATTGTAATTGAAAGTTAAACCAAGAAAATATAAATTAATATTAAGTTCTAAATAAAATTAAAATAAATACAGTAATGAAAGATTAAAACAAAATAACAGTGATTGTTTTCATCTAAGAAGAAAATTAAGAAAAGTATAAAAAACAAATGAAAAGGTAATTACAACAACGCGGAGAATTTCCTTAAGGCGGAACATACGAAAAAAAAGCACAATTTAACGACTTTTTTTCAGAATCAGTTTTGAAAGCATTACCTTAGATGGCACCACTATCTCAAATTGAGAGAAAGCTATTTTATTTCATTTAAAATTTTGAGAATAATTTTATATAATAACATTTTTTTTTCGTGTTTCGTAATCGTAACTACTCGTAAAAGCGAAAATTATATTTTTTGAAAATAAAAAAGAATTTTTACAACGTTGCCACATTATAATTTTATTTTATATATTATTATTATTAAAATATTATACTACATTATTATTATTAAAAATTATTTTGTTAAGTATGTAATTTTTTTTTTGTGTACATATACAGAGTTTTTCATCTTTATAACGCAAGTTTTCATTTGTATAAATCGAGTTTTCATTTTATTTTCATTTTAAATGAGAAATCGATTTATACAAATGAAAATAAAATTTATAAAAATGAAAACTCGATTTATAAAAATAAAAATCGATTTATACAAATGAAAACTTGCGTTATAAAGATGAAAAACTCTGTAATATACATAATTATAATTTTTAATTAAAATAAAAATTATATTTTTTTCCTTCTTGTTTTAACCATCAATAGAGATAGTCATCTCTTAATAGAAATTATATATTAGATAAAATTAAATATATAAAAATAGTACTCAGTAAATTTAAATTAAAGAAAAAATATGCTCATTGCATATATTTAAAATTAATTTAGTATTAGTTATACTTATGCATATATTAGTATAATATAAAAATAAAAAAAAAGACATATATTAAAAAATATATATATATAAAAAGAAAAAAGTTTTTTTGACTGGTAAAGATAAATTACGAATTATATTTATATATATATATAAATACACAAAAAGCAGTTGGTGGAGCACCAGCAAATCCCTGAAAATTTGATAAGGAGATTTGTAAATTATTGGCGGAG
The DNA here is from genome assembly GCA_963920725.1 of Rhamphomyia laevipes. Taxonomy (NCBI): domain Eukaryota; kingdom Metazoa; phylum Arthropoda; class Insecta; order Diptera; family Empididae; genus Rhamphomyia; species Rhamphomyia laevipes. The sequence continues at coordinate 55,996,810 of OY987255.1, read as the reverse complement.
TAGCGGCAACAATATAAAATATCTATGTATAATGCACATAAGATTATTTTATTTACATAAAATTCATCTAGTTAGTGATCCAGCTAAAGAATTTGCTGAATAGAATTACACATGGAAATATATCAATTTTGAATTTTTTTATTTATTTACAAATTCTAATCTTTTTAAAATTAAAAATAAAATAAAATTAAAATTAGAAATAGTCAATTAAATTAAAGTAGATTAACTTAATTAATGCAAAAGTACATATATATAGTGTTTAAAAAAAATAATATAATCTAATAAATATTTAGAGAAAAAGGTGTATGATGGTGGCATGATCATGGTGACCAGCAGCACAGAGAAAAAGTAAGTTGAAATTGTTAAATTATAAACATACATATATATATATATTTTTGCTATAATTCCTATTGAAAAAAATTTGTCTTGTCATATAAAAAAAATGTATATTAATAAATTGAATTTAGTAATCTTTATTGTGTTAAAAACTTAAAAAGAATGTTAAATATTAAATAAAATTGATTTGCTAAAAATTATAAATAATTATACAAAAGAAATTGTTTTTATAAAAATTTTAATTTAATTTTTGCCTGTTTCTAAGTCCGCGGTGTTACCATGGAAGAGTAACGGTACTAACCGGCCATTGATCATAGAAATGAATAAATCTTATCACTTGAAAATTATATTTTTTTATAAAAATTTTTTTTTTTGAAAATTTATTAATAATTTATCGAAGAATATCTGCGGGATTCCCTATAATATTCGGGATACCCCATTATAATTTTTTTTTCATATTATATATATATATAAAATAAATATATTTTTTAAAAAAGAAAAAAAAAAGAAAAGAAATATCATTTTTTTTGATGACGCGGAGAATTTCCTTAAGGCGGAACATACGAAAAAAAAGCACAATTTAACGACTTTTTTTTCAGAATCAGTTTTGAAAGCATTACCTTAGATGGCACCACTATCTCAAATTGAGAGAAAGCTATTTTATTTAATTTAAAATTTTGAGAATAATTTTATAATAAAATAACAATTTTTTTTTTCGTATTTCGTAATCTTAACTACTCGTAAAAGCGAAAATTATATTTTTTGAAAATCAAAACGAATTTGAAAATTATATTTTTTGAAAATAAAAAAGAATTTTTACAACGTTGCCAATTATAATTTTATTTTATATATTATTATTATTAAAATATTATACTACATTATTATTATTAAAAATTATTTTGCTAAGTATGTAATTTTTTTTTTGTGCACATATAATATACATAATTATTATTTTAAAAAGGAATTTTATTATAAAATATACTGGTATAAAATAGACCTCAAATTGGCCCTGCTAGCAGCTGCCTATAGTAAAATAAGATAAAATGTAATGTTCATCACTAATAAATTATTTTATAAGACTCACCCACCCTAAAATTGAATCAGCTTCTCTAATCTTCATGTTTTTAGGATATTGTGGATCTGCTAACTCCAATATATAGCAATCATAAAAAAATGATTTGAATTATAGTTTGCATTGTTCCCAAAATACATCATCCCTATCTACGAGGGCTGATTGATAATTACGTGGACTACCTGTGATTAAGGTAATGCACAGGTATAAAGTAAGTATTTTTTACCTCTAAAATCATTTACTAGGCTATATATAAAATTTAAAGTCGATATCTTGTATACTTTCCATGTAACAGTCGTTTAAGTAAGTCAATCTCAGTGAATTTTTAAAAATGGATAAAAACGAATTTCGTGTGTTGATAAAACATTATTTTTTGAGGCAGAAAACAACAAAGGAAACTAAAGAAAAGTTGGATAAATATTATGGTGAATCTGCACCTTCGAAATCAATGGTTTGCAAGTGGTTTGCAGAGTTTAAAAGTGGCCGTACCAGCACAATTGATGAACAACGTTCTGGGCGTCCAAATGAAGTGACTACTCCAGAAATGGTCGATAAAATCCATGATATCGTACTAGATGACCGAAGAGTGAAATTGCGGGAAATTGTTGACATCGTGAACATCTCATCGGAACGTGTTTTTAATATTTTACATCAATATTTGGATATGAAAAAGGTATCTGCAAGATGGGTGCCGCGTTTGCTTACAATTGATCAAAAACGCAATCGTGTGATAACATCAAAGCAAGTTTTGGAGTTATTACAACGTAATCCAGTCGATTTTTGGCGTCGATTCATAACCGTTGATGAAACATGGATACACTACTACACACCAGAGACAAAAGAACAATCAAAACAGTGGATTTCTACAGGTGAAAAGGCTCCAAAGAAGGCAAAAACAGTTCCATCAGCTGGCAAGATTATGGCCACTGTTTTTTGGGATGCTCATGGTATAATCCATGTCGATTATTTACAAAAAGGAAAAACAATCACAGGACAATATTATGCAACATTATTGGATGCAACATTATTGGAGATTATAATAAAACGACCACATTTAGCAAAGAAAAAAGTTCTTTTTCATCAAGACAATGCACCAGTTCACAAATCAGGAATTGCAACAGCAAAATTATTAGAATTGAGATATGAATTGGTTCCTCATCCACCATATTCTCCAGATTTGGCCCCTTCTGTCTTTTTCCTGTTTCCAAATATGAAAAAATGGCTTGCAGGAAAGAGATTTGGGTCAAATGCTGAGGTCATCGACGAAACAAATGGCTATTTTGAAGGGTTGGAGAAATCATATTTTTTGGAAGGCATCAAAAAACTGAAACATCGTCTAACTAAGTGTATCGTCCTAAAAAGTGACTACGTTGAAAAATAAAAAAAAAAAAAAACTGAAAAAAACTGTGTCTTCTGTGTCAGTCCACATAATTATCAATCAGCCCTCGTACTTTAATAAATTTGAGTGGATAGTTTTTACCAGTCCACATGGCAAAAATACAGTAGTTTCTACCAGTGATGTTTAATTGGCCTTGTACTTGGTAGTAATATTTTGAATTGTTTTTCAAACTAATTAGTTCTTTAGTATTTTTGTCTATTTTGAAAAAATTTATACTCTTAAGCTTACAAATAGCTTCATCTGGATCTATATTATAAGCTGAGAAAGGACATTTGATTTCTACAATTCCGTCATCATCTATCAGGCCATCAGGTGTAGCACCAAGAAAATTAAAATCATTATCATTGGAAATAAAAAGTCCACATTTCTTTATTTTTATGTTAAGCTGGCCTTCTAATTGAGCTATAGCAACAGATTCATTTTCAATGCCATGTGTTATTGCTGGTACATTTGACAACTTTGAATACAAAATATCTTTCACTACATTTGACGATTTTCCTCTTGAGGTTAGTCGGCAAATACGTCCAAAATTCGAAGCTGTAAGCATGTTTCTTCGTAAACCTATTTTGAAATTTTTATTGACATTAAAATATTTGTGAAAAAAAATTATAGGGTATTTAAACTTTAGTTTCATACTTAGCCAATAAAGGGAATCGTCTTTGAATTTCGTCTGACTTTCAATATCCTTCCGTATAGTCCAATTTTCATGTAATTTATTTTTAATGTCTTTAACTTCAATTTTAAGTTTTTCTGTAGATATTGGTGGTTCTTCAACAATGTCGGCGCCATAACTTGAATGTTTTTTTTCATAGCTTCGTTTTCTTTTTTTCGCAATATTTTTTTTATACTCACGATTTCGTTTACGTGAGGTTTCCAATTGTATGACTTGATTGTTAGCTGGTTTCGATAAATTAGATAAACATATTTTTGAAACAATTTCCCCGTATTGTGTTGACTCACAGCAGCTTTTACTTGAGCACCATATGAACTACATAAAGTATAATTGACGCGTTTACTTATAGAATGAATAGTTAACAAAACGTCGTAAATATATTAAATTAAGAAGTTTTAAAACACAATATTTGGGTTTAACTTGTTAATTATCTATCAGTTAATATTATTATTATTTTCAAAATATTGTCGAACATTAAATTTAGTATAAACGAAAGTATATGTGGTGTGGATAATCTTGGTGGATCACAAGGAGGATATGGAGCATTCTAACATGCCTTTTATTTTTATTTTTAAATATTATGTATTTATATTTTTTTTATAAAAAAAAAATATGTTCAATAAAATAAAAATTTTAAAATTATTATATTTCAGTTATTAAAGAGCGAATCCTAACTCAAAAATATGATAAAAAAAAAGGAAATTGTATTTCAAAAAACTTAGGTCGATATTTTTATGAATTTATATTTTAGTAATTTTAATATACCTCCAACAATTTAGCTACTACTGAATTAAATTGTTCAACTATATTGGAATCAACATCATGGACTAAACTTTCGGAATGGCGGGCTAGTGCATTACAAATTTCTTCAATTTTTGTAATAAAATATTTGTCAATAAAATTTTTAGGAATTTCCATTTGCTTATCACAAAAATACAATGCACAATTTTTGTGATTTTCGAATACGTGATTAGGTATATTTCGTATATCCTTCCGAAGCAACTCACATTTTTGGTTAAATGAATATCTTCATTTTTTCTAAATTTAACCGAACATTTTACTGCCTTTTCAATTCTGCCCAACTCTGCTTTCAATTTTTTTCGCGATTCAATTGGTGATCCTGAATCTGCTTTTGTGGATAAAATCATTAATTTAGCTCTGAAGTTCCTATAAAGATGATTTTTACATTCTATTTTCTTTACAGTCAGTGTTTTATAAGAATTTGCTCAACTATTTTCTTATAAACATTACTGTCCCCATCGCCGATAAATTTGTGGTATCGTACATTATATAGTTTTTCACTTTCTTTGAAATCTTTAGTTAGCAAATATGATTCCATACCTGTCGATGTTCCCCTATAATTTATATTGCATTTGTGAACTGGCACTTCCTTCTGATTTTTTGAATTCACAGCACAAATTTTGCAATACTTATTGGCAACACCCGCCCACAAAACTTTTTTTGAATAAAATCCTATAATTGCAGCTGCACCAGAATTGGAATTATAGTTTGTTCTATATGATCGCTTAGCCCAACATCCATCAACAACAACTGTTAGCAACAGTGTGCCATCTTGGCCTATATCACCACGTTCTGTTGCTTCTTTTATCATGCTTGGTTTCCTCAGAGGTCTTTAATATAAATATTTCTACTTTGTCATGTAAATTTTTATAGTTAGATTCACGAATGCATGAAATATTTAAACATGATGAAATTTGTTTTAATTGGGAGTATCCATTTCCACTTATAACTGTTCCTAAAACAGCATTAAAGTTTACGTCATTTTTAATATCATCATCTGGACTAGTTTTTAAAAATAATTTTGCACCACACATTTTACATAAAAGTTGGTATTTTACGAAAAAACCATGTGTTATTACTGTTTCCAATGCAATGTCAGAAATAGAGCACTTAAACAATGAACTGTGGTTACAAATTGATATTATTTGGTCCCAAAAAAAAAACCATATCAACAATAGCATTGCCAGAAAACTTTATTTCTTCATTAAGGAATGGTGAATGATTTTCAACATGATCTGTTAATTTAAAAAGTTCGGAATTAAATTTGTATTGTTATGAATATGATATTTGACCACTAAAATTTATATAACATAATTTTATTAAAGAGTCCATAATTAAGTAATTTCAGCAGAATAACACTGATAAAATATAAAATAAAAAGGCTTAATTTTATGACAAATAAATTTCCAATTATGACTTCTAAATAAAAGTAATTTTTTAATTCCTTACTGATAGCTCGTTGTCAATAAAATGATGTTATATAAAATTTTATTGGATTAAAGTTCAGAAACGACAGATAAATAGACAGTTTATATCACGAATCACGGTACAAAAATTTGATTTATACTAAACAGAAACATACCTAAAAAATTTATATCATTATTATAAGATTCATTTTCTATATTCTTCTCAAATATTTTCATTACAAACTATGGGGCAGTTACTTATCTTATTATTTTTGTATTTTTGTATTCTACAATTTTTGCAATTAGTACAATATATTAGATTTTATTTTGTACGGAATTTTTAAAATAGAAATAGGTGTACAATATAATAATTTGATTTATTATAAGTAAATTAATAAATATTTACTTACGTTTTCATAAATTTTGTTGTTCTTTTTTTAGCATGAAAATTACACGATTTACTTTTTACTACACGCATTTTTAATAATAATGTTTTTAATAAATATTCACATAAAATTAAAATTTAATTTCACAAATAATTTTTTTCACAATTAATTTTTTTCGCAAAAAATAAATTATCACAAAATCTATTTTTCCAAAAACAAAGTTAAAAATAATATTACTCTTGTACTTATTTATGTGAGTCATGTAAAACCGTAAGACATAGTTTTATTTAAATTTTACATTTACATTACATTAGTTGTCGCAAATCTCATTATACTAAGCTCTCTCTTAATAAAGTTTAATTTCTTACGCCTAGAAGTATGCCAATTAAATATTATATAAAATATTTAAAATTCAATAAAATATGTGTTTTTTACACTAATTGTTAAAATTTAGAAAAATTTAGCTAAATATTAAAAAAATAGCAACGTTAGTCCGAGCTCCAATATTTAACGAACAATTTAAAAAAAAAATGTGTTTAAAGATTTCGTCGTTACATAGTTATGATGTCATTTATTACATACAAAAATGCAAAAATGGTATTTTTAAAATTAAGTCCTTAAATTTAAAAATATTTACAAAATCTCAACGTTCTGCGCACCTCAATACATCAAACTTTATGATTTAAAAAAAAATTATATAAAATTAATTAGTTTTATATGAAACAAAGTGACGAAAAGAAGAGCAAAAAACCATAAATTTCGTATGTTCCCCCTTAAAGCAGTTGATCTTCGAAAAAGAGAAATTTCAGTATTGACGTCATAAATTAACATGGCAATCACGGTCATTGATTTGGAGTTAGATTTAAACAATAGAATTAGCAAACAGATGATCGGCTAATTATATTTTTTTGCAATATACTGGAGAGTACCGGCGAATGGGGTAGTATGGCGCAATAATTATTGATTAAGTAATTTTATTCGTTTTGTTGGGAAGATTAATTTTATTTAATTATTTACAAATTGTAAATAATTAAAGAATACGTAGAATCTTCGCGGGTCCGCATTAGGGTGCGGATAAAGGAAGGGTAAATCGCGCGGTACTATATACCACCAATATAATACAAATAAAACCGATGAATTATTTTATATGATATAAATGCTCATCAACTGTATAAATTAATTGAGTGGTGATTTTTTTTGAAAAAGGTGAAGAATTAAATCTGATTTTCTTCAGCCACATTATGACACGCAAAATTACTATTTTGTCGAGTACGAATGGATGACAAGATCCCCCCCAAACCGGCGAGCTAGCTAGAGCAATACAGCTAGGCGTGTCAGTCAGTTAAGTTTTCTGAAAGCAATTCGTACCGGGGGTTAATCAAGATTGGTTCGACAATCGAGATTAAGGTGAACATATTTTCAAAACCCTTTGCTCAGCAACATACTTTCTCTGCTCCATATATTATTAAAAATTGATAGAAGAATATCTCTACAATTTGTACTCATATTTTTAATTAATTCGGGATGTGTACCTTCTGATCCGGGTTGTTTTTTTTATTTTTAAGTGTTTTAATTGCTTCATTTAATTTATTTTTTTCGAAGTTTTTATGCATTAAGTCTGAGTGCATTGTTGATTTTGTTTTATGGTTTTTAATTTCCTGTTTTATATGTTTTTCCATAGTGTTTTGTTCTTTATCAAGGTTATGTTCCGTAGCATAATGTTGGCAGATTATTTTAGCAATTTTTCTCTCATCTGTGTATATTTTGTTGTTATGTTCGAACGGTCTGTTTTCATCCGATTTTTCAGCTAGTTTTCCGTTGATGAAACGATACATTTTGCTTGAATTTGTTCTATAATTAAGTGTTGTTAGAAAATTATTGTAGCTGTTTTTCTTTTCTACTAGAAGCTCTTTTCGGAAAGATGATGCTTGTTTTCTCCAGTTTATCACATCTTCCTGTCTTTTTGTAGATTCTGCTTTTTTCCTAAGGCCATCTCTTTTATTCTTCAAATTTCATAATTTTTTACTCCAGAAGGGTTTGTAGATTTTTTGTTTTCCTCTTGGTATGCAGATTTTTGCACTGGTTTTTAGATGTTGGTTTAGTTCTTTTAACATTTTTGTTGCTGTTAAGTTTGTTGGTATTTTAATGTTTTCTAGTAACTTTGAATAATTCTTCCAGTTTGCCTTTTTGAAGTTCCATGACTTTCTTATTTTTATATTTTTTGTTGGTGAATTTTCTGTGACTATTGTCATTGTTACTCTATGGCCGCAACCCGGATCTTCTAGTATTTCTCGATGACATTTATCTTTCAGCTCGGTTGCTACAATAGTTAAGTCTGGGTTTGTTGTTGTGCCCGTATAGTGCAGATAGGTTGCAGTATCACCTGCTTTGTATAATAATTCTACCAATTCTGTATCTATAAATTCTTCGATGATCTTACCAACTCGATTTTGGTATTGGTAACCCCATCTCTTTGAAGCCGCATTAAATCGCCAACTATTATGGTATTTTTATCAACCTCTATGTTTGTTGTGTTGAAGTTTCTGTTGTTTGGTGGACTGTATAAACCATATATTTTGTATTTTCTGTTGTTCTTGTATAATTTTACTTTGATAATTTTTGCTGTGTCGGTTTCGTTCATCTCTTTTATGATCGTAGCAGTTGATGTAATATTTTTATTTACTCCTACAAGAATTCCGCTGGCTACCTTGCGTTTTTTATATAAAGTAAAGTTTGTATAGTCTTTTAAGCTAAAACGATGTTCGTTGTTTGTAGTAATATTTGCTTCATTTATTATGAAGATGTCACTATTCATATCTACTAAAAAAAATTTAATTTCTACAAATTTTTGGGAGGAAAGACCTCCGGCGTTCCATTGTAAATTTTTTAGTTTGTTCTGAAATGAACAGTTTTTAGTAGATGATTTCTTTTTTGGCCTGTTGTTCATAATTTATTATCTTTTAACTTTTTAAATATCTTTTTTTATTTTTGGGAAGTCTGATGATGTTTCTTTCTTCCGTCTGGCCCTGTGACCATTTAGTATTAACCAGGTAGCACCACTAGGAGGCGGTCACGATTTGCTACGTGACCGCCTCCTAATTAAATATCAACATTTTCATATATTTGTTAAGTAAAATTTTAAAAAAAAATTTTTTGTAAAATTATACATTTCAAAATCATTTATATAAAAAAAAAAAAAAATCATTATATTACACACAAAATTTAATTACAATACACATTTACTATATAAAATTTTTATATTTACATATCAAAACAATACAATTTCTACCAACAACAATAAAGAAAATCAAAAATATTAATCTCATACACAAAAAAAAAAAATCATCGACAAAATCAAAGTTTTTGGACAGTGGCGTACCAATAAACTTGGCAAAAATCATAATTTAGCAAAAAAATCCACCGTCACATATTTTTTATATTTTTTTTTCGATAAAAATTAATATTTTTGAATTTTTTTTTTATTGTTGAACAGTAGACGCTCGATAGATTAAACATTTAAAAATAAAAAAATTCCTTTGCAATAACATTCAATAACAAATATTATTTAGTTTTATGTATCTTTTTTTTTAATAAATACTGTAATATCGCCATATATTATCTCGTCAATACCGACCATTCAATTTTTTTGTGCAGGTTTATGCATCCGTTTGGGCATTCACTCTTCTCGACACAGGTTGGTTTTATATCTATTATCGTCTCATTGTTACGTTTATTTTATTTTTGTTGCAATCTACATAAAAAACAACACAATGACCGACGACAATAAAACTCAATCTTCTAATCCTACCGATCACGGATCGCACGCAGATGCTATCGATTTCGCAAAGGTTCGCCTACTATCGTTCTGGCTTAACAACCCAGCTACTTGGTTCATCCAAGCTGAAGCTCAATTTTCAGTCTTCAAAATCAGCACAGATGACACCAAGTACTGCCTCACCATCGCTGCACTGCCTGCTGAAACTTGTGAATCCGTGATCGACGTCATAGGTGATCCGCCACTAAAAGACAAATATTTACACTTAAAGAAAACCCTAATTTCAAGACACTCGGCTTCTGAGAACAAACGGAGGCTTTACTAGATAGAACAGAACTTGGCGACCGGAAACCATCGGCACTGTTTCGATTAATGAAACAAACAGCTGGTGACACCTTAGAGCCAAGCATCATTAAAACGCTATGGTTACGTCGACTTCCACAGGCCTTAAACATAGCTTTAGTTTTTGTGGGCGACAAACCAACAGAGCAGCTCACTGATCTGGCTGATAGAATCTTTGAAGCTTCCGAACCTAAAAATTCCATTAACGCTGTTTTCAGTAAACCGTCAATCGCTTCGACAAGAGAAAATACGGGCAACAACCTCGAAGCCAGACTAGAAAGGATCGAACACATGCTATCCAAATTAGATATAGGTCATAAAAACATCAGACATGACAGAGATTTTTCGAGAAACAAGTCACGTTCACGGTCGACCAACAGACCGGATACAGCATACTACCATAAGAAGTTTGGTGACAAAGCACGTAAGTGTGCTTGTACCAAGATCTTGGATAATAACACCAAATCTAATTCAAAGGTTACCGGTCGCCCAAACTAATATACCCTGTGACTGAAGCGGCGCAGTCACAGGTCAACCAATCCAGCCAGTTGTTCATTAAGGACCCTATATCTAAACAAAATTTCCTTATTGACACCGGTGCCGATTTATCCGTCATTCCGCAAACACTTTTAAAAGACAAATAACCCAAATCAGACTTGTTTTTAACAGCAGCCAACGGATTCATCATTCACACCTTCGGCTTATCATCTTACACCTTTCGGATTGTTTAAGTTTTCACGAATGCCGCTCGGACTGCGCAACGCGGCTCAAAATTTCCAACGTTTCATCAACCAGGTATGTAGGGACCTAGATTTCGTCTTCGCGTACATCGATGATATAATCATCGCAAGTAAGACCGAAGACGAACACCTAAAACACCTTCAAACTCTTTTCAAGCGTTTTTCCGAATACGGAATCAACATTAATGCTTCGAAATGTGTGTTCGGAGTCGATTCAATCGATTTTCTCAGCCACACCATCAACTCTTCTGGCATTTTTCCCTCACACGACAGTTTAAGATCTTCACTGACCACAAACCGCTAACTTTTGCTATTAAATCAAAGCCTGAACGAAGCCCACGACAAACACGACATCTGAATTTCATCGCTCAATTCTCAACAGACATAGTTCACGTAAAAGGCACTGACAACTCAGTCGCGGACAGCCTTTCACGTAGTTCAGAGATATCCTCTAACGACAGTTTTAACCTAGATAAAATAGCAACAAGTAAGAGACCCTTCAACGAAGTTCAAACTACAGCTCTTCGAATTTCCTGACTCAAAATTATATTGCGACACTTCAACCGGCAAAACAGACCATACATACCAGAACAGTTGCGACGTTCAGTTTTTAATATGTTGCACAACCTGTCACATCGTGGTATCCGAACCTGTCGTAAATTAATTGCCTTACGTTATTTCTGGCCCGGCCTAAATAAAGATATCGCCCGCTGGTCAAGAAGTTGTGTCGAGTGCCAAAAATGCAAAATACACCGGCACACACAGTCAGCAGGGTACATTTTTACTCCCTAATTCCAGGTTGAGCATATTCACATGGATATTATAGGCCCCTTACCAACTAGCGATGATTTCAGCTACCTCCTGACCATCGTTGACCGTTTCACTAGGTGGCCCGAAGCATATCCAATTACAGATATGACAGCAGTGACTAGCAAAAAGTTTTATTCAAAATTACATTCCAAGATTCGGAGTACCCGCCACCATCACCGCCGACCAAGGCGGCAATTCGAATCCAAACTTTTCACAGAACCAACAAAGCAACTAGGCAGTCACAAAATTCGTACTTCGCCGTACCATCCGCAATCGAACGGCCTAGTGGAACGGTACCACAGGCAGCTGAAATAATCGCTGAAAGCGCGCTGCAATAACTCCAATTGGACCATCGAGCTTCTTCTAATTCTCTTGTCCATTCGCGCCTCAGTTAAGGAAGATTTAACAGTTTCGCCAGCCGAATTGGTATACGGCCAATGCCTTAAGCTTCCGGGAGAATTTTTCGTCGAAAACGACAAAGCACCACCTATAGACCAAGAAACACTCCCAACACAGCTAAAACGTGTAATGAATAATCTAACACCTACACCTCCACGACTGTCTTCTCGAAAAGTCTATTTTCCGGACGACCTATTGATGTGCGAGTTCGTGTTCCTACGAACAGACACCATAAAAGCGGGTTTAACGAAACAATACACCGGACCGCATAGGGTAATTATAGACTGCGCAACAATTACATAATCCACGTAAACAACAAACAAATCTCCGTCGATAGATTGAAACCAGCCTTTGTCGAGGGGGCGACAATGCTTGAAGGGGGGTACTGTAGCGGTTGCGGCAATTTACGTTTCCACTGACAAGCTGCCGCCACGCGTTTGTCGGCTGAACCGTCAATCGTCGCAACCCTACAAAAATAATCTGGTACAAAAATATTGCAGTGGTGTGATTTCGGTTCACCAATAGGAATGCCGGATTTCTCATTACTAGCAATCCTAACGGTACCGCTATTTTTAACATCCACAACACACCATGATAGAAATAATTTGTCTCATTTTTGACACTTTGAAATCTACAATCAACGAGTTTAGAAGTGCGTGTTTAAAGCGGAAATTTATAATCAAAGTCAATAGTAAAATAGTTTTAAAAAATAAATTTAGAAATTCGAATCGGTCGTTTAAATATAAATTAAATATAATATATGGTGTGTGAAATAATAAACTTTATAAGAAAAATTAAAATCAAATGAAATAACAAATAATTAAAATAATTCTTAGACAATAAATTAGATAATAAATAAATGAATTAAATAAACTTAGCATAAATTAAAATTAGAATAACTAGACAATAATTAGATAAGGCAATTAGTAATAAAATAAATGATTAAATGTGGATATATAAAAGGTGCGTTTCATTTATAATCACCTCAACTAAATATAACCCCACAGTTATATTGGTCATATATACCATCCAAATATTGAGTATTACGAAAAAACAAAGAAAACAGGCTATGTGCTCCCACTTATATACCATGTAGCTAGAAGAGCTAACAATACAAAAACTAATTATTGTCCATTATCTGTAGATGAATATGATCTAAAATTTGAGCAAAGTATACCAGAAATTGTTAAAAAAAATGTTAAGATACAAAAAAAATATGGTGGCTTATGTAATTCCTCCTCTTTAGTATTAGTTTTAGTTTTAAGTCTAGCTTTAAGTAATTTAATAATAAATAAAATGTTGTATCTTTATCTTTTGCTGTTGAAACCAAATGAAATAATATTGAAATTTTCTACTAAAACACTTTACTAAATGAAAATGAAAAAACGATGTTTATTGCTTGATGTTTCGAAAACAACTCAATTTTTTAATTCTCGAGCCCAACCGCGTGTCCAATCTTAGGTGAAATCAGAAGAGTATATTTTAGAAAATACAGATTAGAAACAAACGAAATTTATGAATATCTCAACGGAAAGGAATGGCAGATGCTAGCATATTACGTAATGGAAGCAATATCCTATAGGAATAAATTTCCACAATAATAAAACAATATATACAATTTAAATATATATCACAATAACAATATTATAACATAAAATGTAAATAAACAATATATAAAATTAAGATTAAAAGATTTAAGTAAATCTCCAAGTATAATAATATTTTAATAATTAATATTAGCAGGAATAAATAAGCAGACGTCTATTAGCCATGTTTAACTTTAGTATTAAGAATCATTTTTGTTAATATATTGAATTTTAAGCATAAATAAAAATACTTTTTATTATTATTATTAAAATAATATTTTAGTTCGATATGTTTTGATCTTTTTCTTTCTAGTTGTTCAGCAATATATTTTGCTCCTTGATTATCAATATTCATAACCACTATTTAAAGCAATATATTGAGCTTCTGTAGAAGATAAACTTATTGTTTTCTGTTTTGCTGTTTTCCAAGATAGTAAATTTTCATAGGATTTAAAACAATAGCCCGTTGTTCATTTTCTATCTTCTAATTCAGTCCAACTTGCATCTGCATAACCATGTATAAATAAGTTTCCTTTTGATTTCTTGCAAATCTTTAGTTGCATTAAGATAACGAAAAATTATTTTTATTGCATTCACATGTACACTGCTAAATTGTTCTTGATATCTTGATATGTTTACTGCATAACAAATATCTGGTCTTTTCCAAATACTTAAATATTGTAAACTACCAATCGCCTGACGATATTTTTGTTGCTCCCATTTACAACAATCAAATTATTCTGCATCTTTATTCCAATTAACATTAGGTGTATTTTTAAATTTAAAATTTTCAAAACCAAAATGTTTTAATAAATTTATTATATTATCAGTCCATGTTAATTTTAAATTACCATTTCTTGTCTTATTATCTGCATTCCAAGAAATTCATTAAGTTCACCCATATCTTTGATTTCAAAATATATTTTAATACTTCGAATTTTATTTTCATCATAACCACATAATTTTATGTCATCAACATACCAACAAATATATATTATTCATTTTGTATAGGCAATAATCATTTTCTGATGTTACAAAGCCATAATCTAATATTTTTTTATTAAATTCATTATTCCAACATGAAGCACTCTGTTTTAAACTATAAATTGATCCTATTTAGTTTACATAATTTACCACTGAACGGTGGAGGAACAGTCATAAATATATCTTCTTGAAATTTACCATTTAAGAAAGTATATTTGACGTTTAATTGATGAATTTTATAATTAATTCAATAATTTCTTCAGTATAATTATCTCCTGATAAATCTTCATTATTAACTTCAATGATTTCTTCAGTAGAATTATCTTTTAACGTTCCTTCATTGTTTTTATTTAACTCAATTCTTACTTTATTATAATTCAAAAATTTCGACTATTAATCACTTTGTGGTTCTTTTCGTCATAAAATATAAAACCATTCAATGTATAAAAAACAAATTGTTACTGCGTGGCTCAAATTTACCTTCTTGAAGTTGTTTCGGAATATTGACATAACATTCAATTCCAAAAGGATGTAATATATTTAAGTCCATCATACCATAACTCTGCCGGTGTCTTACCTTTTTCTATCGCAAATGTAGGGCATCGATTCATAGTGTATGGAGCATGTATTCTAGATTATTTAAATAAAAGAAAAATGCAGCTATTAATTAAACAATAGACAATAGAGAAAAATAAATCGTTAGTGTTGTCAATTATTAATTAATCCCAATAGAAAAATCAATAGTTAATATTGTAATCTAATTAACTATTGATTTATCCATCCATATTTCATCAAGTTATGGGTCCATTAGAATTCAGAAGATGGAAGAAATTAAAATAATTAATATTAAAAAGTATGGTTTCGAGGTTTGGTATTCGAGATGAAGCACATTTACAGTTTTTAATGCAGAAATTTTTTAAGTTGGAATGTTCAAGTTAAGTTGGAAGCACTTTTGGCGCAAATTAAAACATATAGTAATTATTATCTAATTACCATAAATTTTGGTACATATGATAGCTACCGTATGTACTTGGCGCCTGTAAAATTTAAAGTCGATACTTCAGTGGGTCCATGTAAAAATCCATAATTACTTTTCATAAGTTCAACTCTCTATATCTACAGTAAATTTCACCTAATTTCAATGATATTGAATAGTCAGTTTCATTTAGTTATCTAGTTGATACTCCACAAATTTGTAGTTGGTAGGTTTAGTACGTTCATGGGAAACTAATAATTGAGCAACTTAGTTTCCGAAGAATATTTGCTTTATGTTCTACAGCATGTAATTATTATCCGATTTCAATGAAATTTGGTACACAGGTTGAGTTCGTGATTATGCATAGGTTGACCAAATTACAGATTAGTAAGATTTGGGGCTCCATGTTAAATTTCCGATTTTTTTTTTGATTTTTTTTTTTTTCATATGTTCTACAGCATATAGTAATTGTTAACCGATTTCAAAGATATTTTATATATAGGCTAATTTTGTGATCTAGTTGGCTCTCTTGAAATTTGGAGACCTTCAGGGGGTTCCTAGAAAACAGTTTTAGTTTCCGAATTTTATATAATTACGTGTTTTATAGCATGTAATTATTATCTGATTTGAATGAAATTTGGTACAAAGGTAGACCTTCTGATTCTAAATGTGTTGGCCATGATAGAAGTTAATACCTTCAGGGGTTCCATACTAAAATTTCCGATTAAAATTTCATATGCTCTAGAGCATATGGTATTTATTATCTGATTTGAATGAAATTTGACACACATAGTAGTTTTCTTATGTACATACGGTCTGCAACCGAGTTTAAAGTCGGTAATTCAGTGGGTCCATGTTAAAATGTCCAATTATATTTCATAAGTTCAATACTCTACAATACATCATACAGTAATTGGCACCCAATTACAATTATATTTCAAACACAGGTTGAATTTGTTACGTACTTATTGCTCCAAAAATTTGTATCAGGTAGCTTCATTGTGTTCATGGGAAACTGAACACATATGTAGAACATATGAAATATTCTTTGGAAACTAAGTTGCTCATATATAGCAACTTAGTTTCCAAAGAATATTTCATATGTTCTACACCATATAGTAATTATTATCAGTTTGCAATAAAATTTGGTACATAGGTTGGATTCGTGATTACGCATGTGTAGCCTTATGTAGACGTTAACCTTATGGTAAAATTTCCAATTAATATTTCATATGCTCTACATATGGTAAATATTATCCAATTTCAATTAAATTTTGTACACAGGTTGGATTCGTGATTGCGCATATGTAAACTAAGGTAGAAGTTAGTAGCCTGAGGGGGTCCATGCTAAAATTTCCTATTAATATTTCATATGTTCTAGATCATATGGTAAATATTATCCAATTGCAATGAAATTTTGTACACAGATTGGATTCGTGATTACGCATGTGTAGACTAAGGTAGAAGTTTCTAATCTGAAGGGGTCCATGTTAAAATTTCCGATTAATATTTCATATGTTCTAGAAGATCATAGGGTAAATATTATCCAATTTCAATGCAATTTTGTACACAGGTTGGATTCGTGATTACGCATGTGTAGACTAAGGTAGAAGTTACTAGTCTCAGGGGGTCCATGTTAAAATTTCCGATTAATATTTCATATGTTCTAGATCATGATCATAGGGTAAATATTATCCAATTTCAATGAAATTTTGTACGCAGGTTGGATTCGTAATTACGCATATTTATACTTATTATAGTTATTTTAATGATATTATTTATTATTAAAGAAATAAAAATATAAAATTATTAATTTTTAAATGAATAAATAATAAAGATGAGCAATTTTGAGCAAAGCACTGTTTGTTACAAAGGTAATGTTAATTACAAAAAACTTTTGGACATAAATCGCTGTTAAACATACTACGAGTTATCTGCTCCCCCTAGTTATCAGCTTTTTTTTATTTTACAATCATTTTATTTTTTACAATTAAAATTTTAATTGCAAAAACTTATTTACTTAAATTTTGTCATTTTAATTTAAATCAATAAAAACATTTCGATACATTTTAATTTAAATCAATAAAAACATTTCGATACAATACATCTGGGTAGTTTAGAAAACAAGCAATTTAAAAACACTCTATTACAATTACTCTTTTTAATAATTATTATTATTTAAAAAAAATTAATGCAACTATCCAAAATTCAACTAAACAAAAATCCATATCTCAAAACTCCTTCCATTTTTTTTTTAAGTTATTAATTAAATATTATTTCAATCGCAATTTAATATACATAAATATACCAACATTAAATATTTATTTCTTTAAGAGGAATTATATATTCACCATACATATACATTGTATTTAATTTCCTTGCTGATTTTTACTTTACTACTATACCTTTAAACTTCAAATTGGGACTAAACAATTTCAAATTGGAACTAAACAATTTCAAAATGGGAATAAACAATTTAAAATTGAGACTTAACAATTTCAAAATGGGAAAAAATAAATAATTTTTATTCCAGTTAATTTAAAATATATTTATTAAAAATGTATTAATGTAGTTATGAATTAAAAAGTCATATCATTCATATTTATCGCGTCCGGTATAAATTTTTGAATATAAGCGACGTGCCGGTTACAATTAGGAACAGTAATCTTCGTAGTTATGTTTTCGGTGATTATTAAGAAATTCTTCTTATGTAATTGGATGTATAGGTAATATGGGTTTTATTCATCATGAAATTAGAAGAGGAGCATTTAAGAAACCAGAAGCAAAAGAATTCATGCGTCGTTGTCTTCGGAATGCTCAAAATATATATAGAACCTCAATCGTAATGGTGATTGATAATGCACCACTGCCATTGAGGAAGTATTCCTAGAAGAAGAATTTCTTAATAATCACCTACTAAGACTCGCACCATATAGTCCAATGTTAAATGCAATTGAATATGTTTAGTCAAACTTAAAATCTGGGGTCAAAAGTGATTTACCTATCCAATTACCGCGAATGCTAGCTGATGAAGGAAGATCAAATTTAACACAAACAGAGTTCCGTCTACTACGGCTAGAACATATAATTCGCGAAAATATAACTACGAAGATTACTGTTCCTAATTGTAACCGGCATGTCGCTCATATTCAAAAATTTATACCGGACGCGAAAAATATGAATGATATGACTTTTTAATTCATAACTACATTAATACATTTTTAGTAAATATATTTTAAATTAACTGGAATAAAAATTATTTATTTTTCCCATTTTGAAATTGTTAAGTCTCAATTTGAAATTGTTTATTCCCAATTTGAAATTGTTTAGTTCTAATTTGAAATTGTTTAGTCCCAATTTGAAATTGTTTAGTCCCAATTTGAAGTTGTAAAGGTATAGAATTCACACTATTTGAAGACAAATTCAATCAGTTACTGGAAGTCGATGTTTATTAATATAATTTATCTAAATGTTATTTTACATAAGTTCTCGAATATTTTATTTAAAAAAAAAAAAAATATTGAATTTAATGGTTGACAAGATTGGCTGTTTTAAGTACAGCTCTTGATACAACCTAAATCTGTTGAATCAAATAATATATCGCTGGTCTAATTGTTGTCAAGATCCGCTGTTTTAACGACAGCTCTTGATACCATACGATATTTTATTGTTACCAATAAATTGTATTTTTGACATTTATTATGTATAGTGTAACACATCTCATAGTATTGGAAATTACAAAGATACGCTGCATCATATGCATCATACGATGCAATCCAATGTATGTAACTAAAATCTTATACCAAGATCCGCCCCTTAGCTAGGACTCTTGTTTCAAAATCTACCAAATTCCATAATTATTCATAATTATAATTCTTCTCATAAAACATTTAACTATGATATAATATGTATATAAATTTATTTAAATACATTATCTATTTAAAAAAAAAACTTACTGTTCCACAAGAAAATCATTTATTCAATATGTAAATTATGTTTATTTATACGAATTATATGTTTATTTTTCATTAATAAAATTAAATTATATCATTGTAAAAATTGCGATAAAATAATGCGTTTTTTGTATTAAAAATTCTTTCAGCCTTTGTAATTGTTTAGTTTCTTATCAGCATTTAAATTCTCTTTAACGGATCCTCGTTTAGCTTGTTTCTTTCAATCTGATGGTTACAAAGTATACAAAAGGACGATTTGTTTGAATATACGCTAATAATTTTTCGGAAAATGATGAAACTGGATCGGTTAATAAATTCAATTGATTTTGTAGTGTAATTGAAACGTAATATGTACGACATACCAGCAGCTAAACCTTTCATTAAATCTCTTAAATGATCATTTAATATTGATGTATTTAGTCCATTAAATAACACTTTTTATTAATCATAAATAATTCTAAATTTTTGAAAAAACATTTTCAAGTTGAACTTCATTATATAATATCGAATTAAGTCTTTACCAAAATAATCAAATACAACAATTAATGGTACCTGTTTTATCCTGTACTCCTCCCGTTGCTTCTATCAGTAATTTACATATCAATTATATATGTATTATTTATTATTTATTTCAAATTCATTACGTTTTTTATTTGTTTATTTTTTAAAATCAAGTCAATTATTATTTTTAACTATTTATTATTATGTATTATATTTGTTATTATTATTTTGTATTATTATTTATTATTAGTATTTCACTGTTTTCAATAAATCTTTAGTTTCAAAAATATTCGATACACAACACAATAATCTATAATTATTTTTAACTTTTGTACATTTTGTATATAATTTACAATTTTTTCAATAAACACAAGCAATAAATTGAATATAACTAAGTACTATCTTTAATAATAATAAATAATAATAATAATTTATTTAATTAATTAATTTTTTCTTCAATTTTACAATATACAAACAAAAATTTTAATTAATAAATATCTACGCAATGACTTAATGCCGTCTGCTGTATGTGTGTAACCTTTGATTGTTTTATATATTTTCTAATAATAATCTAATAATAATCATTTAAAATAGTTTTTCTGTATTTATACGCCTCTGTAACATAATTTGCTAAATATTTCCAGTTTTTTCCATTTAAATAACTTGTACATTCTTCTTCTTGTAAATAATTGATACCGAAATGAATTTTCCTTATTTCTTTCAATATAAGACACTCTGATAAGAAATGTACCACATCTTCCACTTTTCCTAAATTGCATAATTCACATTCACTTTTGATGGTAGCAATATGCGGTGTATAGTTTAAATGCAGCAGTTCACCTCTAGTTTTAAAAATATACGAAATATCCTTAACGCTAAGCGAATCTTTAAAATAATTTAGCTCACCCATTTCGTGTTCTACTTTAATGTAAGAATTTCTGTAGTCCGATGTTTTGGCTTTATGCAGAAAATATTTTCTTTTTTCTTCATCCATTATAGCTATCAACTTATACAGCTGCTCCTTCCATTTATCAATATTGTTTTGGTTTAATTGTAACCGGCATGTCGCTCATATTCAAAAATTTATACCGGACGCGAAAAATATGAATGATATGACTTTTTAATTCATAACTACATTAATACATTTTTAGTAAATATATTTTAAATTAACTGGAATAAAAATTATTTATTTTTCCCATTTTGAAATTGTTAAGTCTCAATTTGAAATTGTTTATTCCCAATTTGAAATTGTTTAGTTCCAATTTGAAATTGTTTAGTCCCAATTTGAAATTGTTTAGTTCCAATTTGAAATTGTTTAGTCCCAATTTGAAGTTGTAAAGGTATAGAATTCACACTATTTGAAGACAAATTCAATCAGTTACTGGAAGTCGATGTTTATTAATATAATTTATCTAAATGTTATTTTACATAAGTTCTCGAATATTTTATTTTTAAAAAAAAAAATTATTGAATTTAATGGTTGACAAGATTGGCTGTTTTAAGTACAGCTCTTGATACAACCTAAATCTGTTGAATCAAATAATATATCGCTGGTCTAATTGTTGTCAAGATCCGCTGTTTTAACGACAGCTCTTGATACCATACGATATTTTATTGTTACCAATAAATTGTATTTTTGACATTTATTATGTATAGTGTAACACATCTCATAGTATTGGAAATTACAAAGATACGCTGCATCATATGCATCATACGCTACAATCCAATGTATGTAACTAAAATCTTATACCAAGATCCGCCCCTTAGCTAGGACTCTTGTTTCAAAATCTACCAAATTCCATAATTATTCATAATTATAATTCTTCTCATAAAACATTTAACTATGATATAATATGTATATAAATTTATTTAAATACATTATCTATTTAAAAAAAAAACTTACTGTTCCACAAGAAAATCATTTATTCAATATGTAAATTATGTTTATTTATACGAATTATATGTTTATTTTTCATTAATAAAATTAAATTATATCATTGTAAAAATTGCGATAAAATAATGCGTTTTTTGTATTAAAAATTCTTTCAGCCTTTGTAATTGTTTAGTTTCTTATCAGCATTTAAATTCTCTTTAACGGATCCTCGTTTAGCTTGTTTCTTTCAATCTGATGGTTACAAAGTATACAAAAGGACGATTTGTTTGAATATACGCTAATAATTTTTCGGAAAATGATGAAACTGGATCGGTTAATAAATTCAATTGATTTTGTAGTGTAATTGAAACGTAATATGTACGACATACCAGCAGCTAAACCTTTCATTAAATCTCTTAAATGATCATTTAATATTGATGTATTTAGTCCATTAAATAACACTTTTTATTAATCATAAATAATTCTAAATTTTTGAAAAAACGTTTTCAAGTTGAACTTCATTATATAATATCGAATTAAGTCTTTACCAAAATAATCAAATACAACAATTAATGGTACCTGTTTTATCCTGTACTCCTCCCGTTGCTTCTATCAGTAATTTACATATCAATTATATATGTATTATTTATTATTTATTTCAAATTCATTACGTTTTTTATTTGTTTATTTTTTAAAATCAAGTCAATTATTATTTTTAACTATTTATTATTATGTATTATATTTGTTATTATTATTTTGTATTATTATTTATTATTAGTATTTCACTGTTTTCAATAAATCTTTAGTTTCAAAAATATTCGATACACAACACAATAATCTATAATTATTTTTAACTTTTGTACATTTTGTATATAATTTACAATTTTTTCAATAAACACAAGCAATAAATTGAATATAACTAAGTACTATCTTTAATAATAATAAATAATAATAATAATTTATTTAATTAATTAATTTTTTCTTCAATTTTACAATATACAAACAAAAATTTTAATTAATAAATATCTACGCAATGACTTAATGCCGTCTGCTGTATGTGTGTAACCTTTGATTGTTTTATATATTTTCTAATAATAATCTAATAATAATCATTTAAAATAGTTTTTCTGTATTTATACGCCTCTGTGACATAATTTGCTAAATATTTCCAGTTTTTTCCATTTAAATAACTTGTACATTCTTCTTCTTGTAAATAATTGATACCGAAATGAATTTTCCTTATTTCTTTCAATATAAGACACTCTGATAAGAAATGTACCACATCTTCCACTTTTCCTAAATTGCATAATTCACATTCACTTTTGATGGTAGCAATATGCGGTGTATAGTTTAAACGCAGCAGTTCACCTCTAGTTTTAAAAATATACGAAATATCCTTAACGCTAAGCGAATCTTTAAAATAATTTAGCTCACCCATTTCGTGTTCTACTTTAATGTAAGAATTTCTGTAGTCCGATGTTTTGGCTTTATGCAGAAAATATTTTCTTTTTTCTTCATCCATTATAGCTATCAACTTATACAGCTGCTCCTTCCATTTATCAATATTGTTTTGGTTTAAATCTATGTCATATTCATGCTCTTCAGCTTGCTTTCTCCACTCCTCATGATACAATAATTGTCTCGAACACAGTTTAATAGCTAATTGTTTTGGTAACCTGTCCTCCGTATAATTCATTATTTTACATACATAATCCACATGTAGTTTGAAAGTATATAAATAAAGTTGGCCTAAGCCTGTTTCACCAAATATCATGTATTCCGGGGTATTTTGTGGTAGACAATACATCTTCTGTAGATGATGTCTTTGAATCTTTTCAATTATGTCATATTGCATATATCCTCATGTTTAGGCTGCATAGCAGACCACTGATCGTATTACAGCTTGAAATACTCTATACTTTATAGAATGCGCGATATCTTAATTTACCATGAAAACTTTCCAGGTTCTATTTATCGTTGCTACAGCTTGTTGATATTTTCTTTCGTGATGTCTATTTAGCTTCATTTGTGGCGTAAGTATATCTCCTAGATATTTGTAGTCCTTAACAACTTCTATCGATTCTTCTGCCATATACCAACTTTCATACCGTGCTAGTCTACCCCCATTCTTGAACACTATTATTTTTGTTTTAGCCAAATTTATTTGCAAATTCCATTTTTCGTATTAATCATTAACTGTAACGCCTCTGGTGTTACATATTTAGAACATTTACTTCACCCGGTAAGCACTCCAAAAGATCATTCAGGAATGTAATAAATAATAGGTGTGGACTATTAAGTCCACAGGGATGCATATTAATGCATCCCTGTTTAATATCAAGCGCTATCGTAAATTTATCGGAAATTTCTAAAAAAAAATTATATTTTTTTTAATTACTAAAGTTTCAAATAATAAAATAACATTAAATTCTCTTAAAAATTCAAAAAAATCAGAAAATAATTGCTTATAAATTAATCCCTCAACGTTATATGCTACTATACTAAAACTAAAACTATTAATTATTTGGTTATTTATATGTTTTTTTCCTTTTCTTCATTAAATAAAGCTGCTACTTTTTCGGTAACATCGCCTTCATTTTCTTCATTAAGTAAAGCTGCTACTTTTTCGGTAACGTCAACCTTTATTTTATTTTTTATGGCCATGATTCCATCTTCGTTGTTAGCACCACTTAGTAATCCTCGATAGTTACACCAATGCAATTTCAAGTTCTCTATATACATCATCCTACCACTCACTCTAATAATTTTGTTGTAATTAGCTGCTTTAATAACTTTTCGGATTGCTAGGAGTTTATTTTCTTTCAGCATTACACTTTTAGGCAAGAATTTTTTGATTAATATTCCCGATCCATCTACTATTTTTGATTTTTTAGAATATTAGTTACTACATGTGGCGATTTAAATTCTATAATTATTATTTTTTTCGCTATTGGAACTAATTGCGTGATCCTTTCCACCTTTCAACAAAAGTTTGTACTTCATTTTTAATGTCATTACTGTTAAATATATTTAAATTGCTCAATTATATGTTGTTTTTATTATTGTTACTTTGCAGTTTTTCTACTTCCTTTTGTAATTCAGCTATTACTTTATTTTGTTGATTCACCGTTGCTTCAAATCAGATATATCTTTCGCAAATATTTATAAACCTTTTAGCTTTTGATCAACTATTTCAAGCTTGTTATTGATTGGCCCTAGTTTTTGATCTAAAAGTACTGATAGACTCTCTATTGTTAGAGCCATTTGATCTTTATTTGTATTTCTGGCCTTACTTAATATATTTGGCCTATCTGATGAAGAACTGGAGAAAGCTTCGGTACGAATACTTTTAATTAATTTACTATGTTCAAAAACTTCTTCGTATTCTGAATTACTCTCCGACATTTATTTCATTAAAAAGACACATTCAATTTGTCAGCCATTTCTTTTTATTATAGATGCCGTCGATATTAGATCACATGTAGTTATGGAAATTAATTTACCATAAACCTAAAATATGTTATTAATTTTCGCAGTCTTCATATATCTTTCCGCCTATAAATATGCAAATAGATATTAATATACGATTGAGCATTAACATAGAGAAAAAAAGCTTCAACTCAATGTACGATTATAATTAATTTCAATAAAAATAACCACTCAATAGCTTTTTAAACAATTATTATTTCAAAGTTTGTTTACTATTTAATCAGTGATTATTTTAATATTATTAACCTTTTTTAAAATTTATTCTGTAAATTTTCGTAATATACTTACATTTTTATTCTTAACTTTTGATTTTTACTCCCCACTTTACTTATAATTCATAATTTAGTTTAAATAGTTCATAAATTTTCGTTATATACATAAATAAAATTTCAATATAAACAAATCTGATCACCACGCCAGTTGATTTTTTTAATAACTTTCTATAAAATCAACCGATTAGTTTTTAAACTACGAATCAACTCCCAAATCTAAAACCCAAAATGCACTAAAAAATCATCGAACTTAATTTTTGTTAATCTAACAAAAATTAAGGTCTCATTATTTGCGTTCAATTACCTGTTATATTTGTACTTTACTTAATTAACAAAAGTGTTAATTAAGCAAGTACGTTTCCGCTGCAATTACAATAAAATATATTAATTAATATATTTTATTATAATTACGCGTGTCAGGTAATTGAACCTTATGTTGGTTACAATTTTAATTTTATACAACAGTTTTTATTGTTCTTCTATCAGCAATGTCAGTCCAATAGGAAGAATAGAATGGTAGCTAGGACAAAGAAAGAAATTATTTCTACATTGATAGTTCAGTTTGTGCTCTCTATAGCACAACAACAGCCTACTATCAATTTAATAATTTGCTGTTATTTAGTTAATTCAAAGACAATACAATTCAATTAAATTTTTTACAATTAATTTATTTTTGTTTCTTATATTTTGTTTCAGTCCAATAGGAAGAATAGAATGGTAGCTAGGGCAAATAAAGAAATTATTTCTACATTGATAGTTCAGTTTGTGCTCTCTATAGCACAACAACAGCCTACTATCAATTTAATAATTTGCTGTTATTTAGTTAATTCAAAGACAATACAATTCAATTAAATTTACAATTAATTTATTTTTGTTTCTTATATTAAAGAGTGTTTAAAATTAAACGCGGTTCGAGTTTATCTAATAATGATATCCCACTAGGTGGGTTTGAGCTAATTATGGTTAATAAAAAACAAAAAAAAAAGGCTTAAACGGAAATTCCGGGTCATCTGATCGTAATTTTTTTAGCCCTTTGCAAGCATTAATAATTGATGATGGTGACAATGATATCACAGAAATTCCCCAAGATAATATAATTTCAAAATATATTCCACCTATTAATTTATTAAAATGTAAAAGTGAAGAGTTTCATGAGTTGGTAAAAACACATGGTATAACTCATTACACAGTTAAAAAATTTCAATTGGTCATAAAATTTATTGTGAGTCTAAAATTACATACGATATTTTAAATATGAACTAATAAATATGAACATTTTTCATACACTTCTAAAATAATAAACCTTTTAAAGTAATTTTATCTGGTTAAGATAAATTGGATGTTAATGAACTAAAAGCCATTCTAATTAAAAAAGTTCACAGTGTACTGACGTTAAAGTAGTGATTAAAAAGACTTTATATAACAGAGAATTAATTTTGTATATAGTTTATTTTAAAAAAAATACAATAAAATTAAATGAACTAAGGAATAGAGATCATAAGTCTACAAGTCCCGATTGTCCATGTAGAAAACATTTTATTAGTATCAGAGAAAAACTCTCACCTAAAAAATATGTTAAAGAGCGTCCAGTTGCTAGTTTCAATGCAAATTATAATCATCATTTTCCTAATACATTATGTGGAAATAAAAGTAATTTGAATCCAACTCAACGCCAAGGTAACGTTTCGACAAACTTTAGGTCAAATATAAATTCAACCAACACTAATCGAGATATTAAAAGAGGTGGTGGTGTAGTTATCTTAATTAATAAAAAAAAATAAACATGTGCTTTTGCCCAGTATTAAAACTAGTTTAATTAAAAATATTGGTACTTTGGATAATGCTGATCTATTTAAAAAAAATTGCATGTTACTTTTCTGGTGGTAATAAAAAATTTAAAAAATGAATTTCACCATGATTTAAAATTGCTGTCAAATTGTTCTGGTAAATTTATATTGGGTGGCGATTTTAACTGTAGGAATCAAATATGGGGCTGTTCTAGAGCAAATTCCTGGGGAAATATATTACATAATTTTCTAGCTTCAAGTAACTTATCAATTTTATATCCTTCAGAATCAACTTACATACACAATAATGTCAACTCTAATCCGTCCACTATTGATTTCTTCTTAACAAATTGTGTCGATTGCTTTTCATCGCCAATGGTACACAATGCTCTAGATCTGATCATTTGCCAGTTGTAATAAACTTAAATAATAGTGGTACCACCCATGAAAATCTAATTCTCGATTTTAAAAATGCTAAATGGAACTTGTATAGTAGCCACATTAAAAATAATCTAAACTACAGTTTTTCCTATACCAATATAAACTCTGTACTTGAAATTGATAACATTATATCAGAGTTCACTAATATAATTAAAGATGCTATTGAAGTGAGTGTCCCAAAAAAATCTACGGTAGCTATTAAACCAAAACCTTTACCAAATTTTATTAAAGAAATGATAAAAAAAGCGTAATATTGCCAGGAGGAACTGGATTAGATTTAGAATTGAAGCGTATAAGTTTGAAATGGGATATTTAAATCGTAAAATAAAAGAGAGTCTAATTACAGAAAGAAACAAAAATTGGAATGTTCTGATTAATGGTCTCGACAAATCGTCAGTACCTTTTTGGAACATAACAAAAATAATTAAAAATAAACACATTTGTATTCCTACGTTAAAAGAAAATAACATCAAATATGTAACCAATACGGAGAAGGCTGAAATCCTATCGCAAAAGTTTTACTCTAATCACAAAATCTCTAACATGCTCTAACAGTTCAGGCGGTTCAAAATTCACTTTCCATAGTTGAAAATGAAGAAATTGTATTACCTGAGTCTTATTATGTATCTAAAAGGACTATTATTAATTTAATTAAGTCGTTAAAAAGTAAAAAGTCTCCTGGACCGTATGGGATCAGTAATATCTGTTTGAAAAAGTTACCTGTCGTAGGAGTAAATTATGTTACGTTTATTGTTAATTGCTGTCTCAAACTAAATTATTTCCCAAATTGCTGGAAACAGTCTAAACTTTAGACTCTAATGTAATCGCTATTTGTAAACCGGGTAAGATTCCATCTGACCCAAATTCGTACAGGCCCATTAGCCTTTTAAATAGTTTGAGTAAATTATTAGAAAAAGTTATAAAGTTAAAAATTGAAAATTTTACTGATCTAAAAAATATTTTGCCGGTGCAGCAATTTGGGTTCCGGCTGGCCCATAACACGGTTCATCCTTTAGGTCGTATAAATGTAAAATTATTAAAAGCAATTTTAAAGAAGGAATATCTACTGGATTGATTGCTCTGGATATAAAAGCTGCGTTCGATTCGGTATGGCATAATGGACTTATTCACAAAATGTTAACTTTTGGCTTTGATATTCAACTAATTAAAATAGTTCAAAGCTTTTTGTCAAATCGCAGTTTTGAAGTTCATGTTAATAAATGTATTTCAGCATCTAAAGGCGTTCCTGCGGGTTGTCCTCAGGGTTCTTGTTTGTCCCCATCGTTATATAATTTATACACTGCCGATTTTCCGAAATTAAACGGCTCGAGTTCATCAATTTTTGCTGATGATACAGCCATTTTTAGTTCGGACTTATTAGCCCAAAACATTTTAGTAAATTTTCAAACATCTTTAGATTTAGTAGTTAATTATTTCTCCAAATGGAAAATCATGGTTAATGCAAATAAAACTCAAGCAATTTAATTTTCTAGAAAGCGTAAAAACTCCTTCTTACCACAAGGGCACATTATATTTGACAATAATAATGTTGAATGGGCCAATAAATATTAAATATCTAGGTTTAATTATGGACAAAAAGCTAACGTTTAGTTTACACATATCACATATTGTAAATAAAATAAACATTTTAATACGGATATTATATCCTTTCATAAATAGAAAATCAGCACTAAGCACTAACAATAAATTAATTATTCTAAAAGTAGTCTTTCAAGCAGTTATGTTTTATGCTGCACCAGTTTGGCAAGAATCTGCTCAATGCCATATTAAAAAACTGCAAATTTGTCAAAATAAAATTTTAAAACTAATATATAATTTACCATGACATTTTTCTACAAAAGCTCTGCATAATTTGGCCAATATCGACTTAATTCACAGCAAGTTACATCAAATAGCATCTAAATTTTATGATAAATGTTCTTTTTCCGATAACAATCTAATTAGACAATTATCTTAGTACATTAGCTTTAAGTTTAAGTTAGGTTAAGTTTTAGTTTATTATTTTCAATAAGGTTTTTGTATTTTCCTTTTGTTTTATATTTAATATTTTAGTTGAAAAGGTCTAATATTGCCTAAACTCTAAAGATGTATTGAAATCATTATTATGTATACAACTGTATAAAACCATAGACACTTATGTGTCTATGGTTTGTGTCTATGATAAAACTAAAAAAAAAAACAAAAAAAAACATTGATAGTTGAACAAAATCTGTGAACAAATTACTAATGAAATTGCAATACATGATGAAATGAGAACAAATGTTGATGATGAAAATAAAGAATTGGCAGAATTTGCAATTGGAATATGACGATTTAAAGAAATAAATTTAATATTCTATTTTATTAGATTGTTTTATTAGTTTATCTTTTATAATTTTAGGAAAAATATGAAAGATGAGAATATGCGATTGCATGAAGCTGATGACATACATACAATGAAATTGGTTCTTTACAATTAATTTCCAAAAACGCGAATTCTAGAGAATTAATATGGAAACAAAATTATTACTTACTTAATACTTACTCCAGGCCAAGTAAAAAAATTGAAATTGGCTCAGAAAGGCTTTATTCTATAGGCATATACGGAAGTCGAGTGAATAGAAATTTTAACGCGATCTCCACAGCTCTCCAAAGTCTCCGGTTAAATAGTCGTGAAAATAGACAGATTACTTGGACATTTTAATATTTTGACAATTCAAATGTTTTTATGTTTATAATTTTTTTATTGAGAAAAAAATAAAATTTAATTCGTAAAAATTTTCTATTTGTGACATCAAAGCCGAAAATTATTAATAATGAATTTTGATTCAGCTAGTAGCAGTGATAGTGAGGATGAAATTCAAGATATAGTTGAAAGTGTAGTTGCATCTGCTGCAGCTTTTACACAAATTATGGCATTGTACAGAAAAAAGAAAAGAAAAAGTCCCTCAATTTGGGTAAATCCATATCTAAAGGACAGACAAACTAAAGGACGCTTTGTTACCGGTGTAATTTTTTTTCTTTCACAGAAAATAAATGATTTACAATTTAGTTAAAATTATTAATAATTTTAGTTTGCTGATATGAGGGCACATGTAAATACTTTTAAGGAAAATTTCCACATGACGCCAACTGATTTTGATGTTATTTTTGAGTTGTTGGAACCATTGTTGCAACCAAAAACAAACGCAAGACCACATGACTCAATATCACCCAAAGAGAAATTAGCTGTTGTATTAGAGTAAGATTTATAATTATTTGTATAATTGATATGAATGTTTTTAGTTATATATTTTATTACAAATTTTAGATATTTAGAAAGTGGATCACTCCAGCGTCATATGGCATATATTTATAGAATAAGTAAGCAGCATTTTGGAAATATCTTAGATGAAGTTTGCACTGCTATATTATATGTCACAAATTTAAGATAGAAAATACAAGTAAAGATGAATTTGTTAAATCAGCCAACGATTTTAATTCAATTTGGAATTTTCCTAACTGCTTAGGAGCTATTGACGGAAAGCACGTTGGAATAAAATGTCCAGTCTAGTCCTACTAGAGAATGTTCTAAAAAATAAAAACAAAGTGAATTTATCTGAAATAAATTATTTATATTTTTTTAATTTACCGTCGTTTTTTTTCAGATGATAATGTATTTAGAAAGGACATGCAATGTGAGAATTCCCAATCTAAATTATCATGTAATAAAACTTCTTGTTCTAAGCATTCCACATCTGTGCTAGCTGATCCTGATTTTGCGTTCTTTTTATTTTTAATTCGATAACGCATGCTGTCACGTAAGGACTTACAATTAGCTTTGCATTCATCAACTAACTAAAAAATATATTTTTTTTATAATATTAAAAGTTTCATGATATTTTTTTAAATAATATCTATTTTTGCAAGGACTTTCATAATATAATTAAATATAATAATGCAAAACTAACTTGGTTTTTCCATTGCATAAGCAACATTTTTCCATTGTGTTGCCACAGCATGGTTATTTTTATGGTGTTTGTTATTTAAGTTCCATATTGCCTCATTTTCTTTTATTAAACCCGCTAATTTCTGCTTTTCGGTAGTGGTAAAATTACTTTTTTTCATTTTTCTCTTATACACACGAACAGTTGATGATGCGGGTACACCCTATTTGTTATTTATGTTTCATTTCGCGGTTCGGAAAGAAACGTTCTATAATCAATATTTTCCTCAATATATTGTTCAAAAATATCTGCTGATTCTGCCATTTTAACTAGAATAAAATTATATTATTTATTACAAGTATTCTCAATTTTTAAATCATAACTACCTTTTCTAGGTAACATGACTCCTAGCGGAATTTTGTGAAACCCGAATAACTAGATTGAATATGTCAAATTCTTTAATTTTGTATTGAAAAATTGACAGAGACATTTAAATAAATAAATAAATAATATTATTTGTGCCAAATAATAGCATTTTTTAATAATTTCGATAAAATAAAATATCAAATTAAATATATACTGGTCTAAATACTTGGTAAGTGGTAAACTTATACTATATTTATTTAAATTATTTAAATTATTTAATACTAATTATATTTAAATTAGTATTATTGCCTGGCTCTATTTGTAATAAATTAACTAATTAACTAAACTAAATCAATTAGCTCCTAAAAATCGAAACTAAGAACATAAAAATCAAATTGGATTGTTAATTTTATGTACTATTTGTTTACATTTTTAATTAAGATTTTTAGAAGAAATTTGGCTGTGCCACACTAAACTTGTATTTATTTAACATACTTTGGAAGCCATCCCGCTTATTTTCACCACTCTACCAAAACTTAAAACAAATATTTATTTAATTAATTGCTTATGTTTTTTTAATATCTCCATATAAATTTATATACAACGATCGGTTTTAAAAATTCAATCTCTGAATTTGAGTGCTAATTTTTTCCGCTTGGAGCGTGGAAATCACTTTACCTACTCTCAATGTTCAGAACATTATTTCGCAATGAAAAATAATTGTAGACTTTTTGCGCGCCATCTGTTATAAAAAAAAACATTTTTTATAACAACTTTTTCACGCGACCTGCGTACGACCAGAGCGAAATCATAAGCGTAAATTTTCATTTCTGATTTCACAATGTGAATTTTGTATGAAAATATCATTTCACTCGACTTCCGTACAGGCCTTATCGTGAGTAATATCAGTAATAACATATATATCATATAACTTACAATATATTTTATCTCACGATTAATTTTATACTCTTATTTAAATTCTAAGAAACAAATAAATTACACAAATTCATAAATTAAATAAATTCTAAGTAATTAATTTATAAAATGTAATTCTAATCTTTCATAAAACAAATTGCAACATAAACAAAATTGTATATTAAATAAGTTTTCATTTGTCTTTACTAAAATTGTAATCTTCAGTCTATTTTGATCAGTAAAATAAAGAACACATAAAAATTAAACATTATATTAATTTAATTTTTATAATGGCGCAGTCAAATAGGATTATTACTTGTATCTAACATAGACAAAAGTAATATCCGAACCTAAAATGCAAAAATTAATGGTGAAATCAATCAGTGAAATACCTATAATTTATAAATTTTTTTTTTCCAAATTCAATACAATATTTTTTTTTTTTTAAAAAAAACGTAAAATAATAAAACAATTAATTTTTTTTTAAATATCTTCAATATTCATCGTGAAAAAGTGAAAATCTATAAAAAAAAAACTATTTTAGAGAACAATTTGTGATGAACAATAAATAAAAATAAAACCATACAATTAAGTTTTATGTAAAAAAAAAGAGAGAAAAAAAAACAAGACAAAGTGTAAATTAAGTTAATAAAGAATAAACAGTGTACAGTATCCAGTATAACATCAACTCGCATACGAATAAGAAGAACATTTTATACTATTTAGCAATGAAGTTATATATCATCGTACTTTAAGTACTTTTCATTTTCCTTTTATTCATCCTAAAATTATCTTCCCAAAAAAAAAAAAATTTAAAAGACAATTTTGATTTAAACAAATTTTTATATTGTGTTCATAAACAAATAAAACACGGAACAGTAAAAAGATTAAGTTATATAAATTATATAAGTCATTATATAAAATTATTACATAAATAATATTCAATATCCGATTATAAAAAAAATATATATAAAACAAAAAATAATTTAAATTACGCAAATTTGTTTTTGAACAATAAAATAAAAAAAAAAAAAAATTAAAAATGCCAAATAATACTACAACTACACATACATTTCCAACCTTTTTAAAGGTACACGCCGAAACTATTCCGGAATTTGATGGAAATAAAAATGAGCTATTTTTTTTTATAGAGAGCATATTAAATATAGTAAACCATTTTTATGATGACAGTAATCCTAATAACTACCAAAATTTAATAATATATCGTACAATAATAAGTAAGCTAAAAGGTGCTGCTCGTGAAGTAGTTAATATAAGTTGTGTTTCTTCTATACAAGAAATGAAAGACGAACTTATACGCAATTTCAGCGATGCTAGAGACGAGACATGCCTTACATTTGATTTGAATAACGTTAAACAAAATTTTAATGAAATTCCACGACAATTTTATGATAAAGTCCGAAAACTTTTAAACACTATTTCCAATTACTTAGCTCTACATGAAAATAACATAGATATTCGAAAATTAAAACAAAGTATGTACAATCAACAAGCTATGGAATTATGGTACGCCCCTAAACTATGCTAGAAGCAATTAATTTTATTGCTAAAGAAGAAAACATTAAATATTTGCAAAACTCACGTTCATATTCTAATTCGTATTCAAATTATTCAGCAAAAACACATTTTAAATCACAATCCAATAATGCCCAAAATTTTAGACCTCAATTAAGAAATAATCAAATTCCACGATTTAACAATTTTGTCCCAAATCGTATATTTACAACAAATTTCCAACCAACCCAAAGTTTCCCAATAAATAACATAAATAATAATACTTATGTACCCAGTAACTCATATAAAAAAAATTATTCTAATGAGCAATCAACTGTTAAACCAATAAATTCTTGGCATACCAAAAATAATCAAAACCCAGATAAACCTACTCCAATGAGCATTTCTCCAAGAAATACTACTGCAAAATACAACAATTATCAAACTCCAAAATATTCATCGGGACAACTTTTTAACTCAGAACAATTAAGTTTAGCTGAAGAACCAGATTCCAATCTCAAATTTGAAGAAAATACCAATGAACAGATATATGAATATGATGAATCCCAAGCACTGGAACCAACCCAAAATTTTCGGATTACCAAAACTTGGAACCAGAATACGTAATTGAAATAAACACAAATCAAGACAAAAAACACTTACCCTATTTAGAAATAAAAAAACCCTCCCTTAAAATTATTAATTGATACAGGATCAACAAAATCTTTTCTAGACCCAGAAATAATAGCAAAATATTTTGCAACTTACAAAAAACACGATCCATTCATTGTTTCAACATCATTTGTTTCCTCCAAACATTCTTTCTCAGTAACTATTCCTGCCTTCAAGGAATTTAATGAAAACCAAGATTTGAAATTTTACGAATATAAATTCCACAATTGGTTTAAT
Organism: Rhamphomyia laevipes; assembly: GCA_963920725.1. Lineage (NCBI taxonomy): Eukaryota > Metazoa > Arthropoda > Insecta > Diptera > Empididae > Rhamphomyia > Rhamphomyia laevipes. Next base: position 55,961,178 of record OY987255.1, on the reverse strand, counting down.
GGTTTAATTGGAATTGATTTAATAAAATTACTCAATGTTAAATTAGACTTTAACAATTCAGAATTTATCACTCCAAAATCTAAAATATTAATTAATTATCTTGATAAAACTCCTAAAATGTTATTTAAAAAAATATTACCAGGATATACAGTTTCGGAAATCTCAGTACCTGTTAATATTCAAAATGGCGAAATTTTAGTACCCCAAGCTATTCAAAATTGTTTTATACCGGAAATATTAACAGTGGCGTCTAATGGTTGGGCTAATGTCGAAATATACAACAATTCTGTTGATGATATAAATTTTACAATTCTGTACCCTATAAATGTAGAACTCGCACGTAATAATTTCGAATTTTATAATATAAATTTTAAAGAGAATACTGATTCATTAAAAAATAATATTAACATATCAGATTTAATTAGAACAAATCATATGAATAATGAAGAAAAATCTGCCATTTTATCTGTATGCAAAAAATATTCGGATATTTTTCATACAAAAGAAGATTCACTTTCCTTTACTAATACTAATAAACACAAAACTTTAACACATGATGAAAAACCAGTATACCAAAAAAGTTATCGCTACCCTTTAATTCACAAAGTTGAAGTTAGGCAGCAAATACAAAAAATGTTGAACCAAAAAATCATTAGGCCTAGTAACTCACCTTGGTCTTCCCCCATATGGATTGTTCCTAAAAAACCGGACGCCTCTGGTAAGAAAAAATGGCGTATCGTGATAAACTACAGAAAATTAAACCAAAAAACTATTGAAGATAGGTATCCAATACCGAATATTTCTGATATTTTAGATAAACTCGGTAAATGTAATTACTTTTCAACGCTAGATTTAGCTAGTGGATTTCACCAAATCGAAATGGATAAAGATGATATTGAAAAAACTGCATTTAATGTAGAAAATGGTCTCTATGAATTTTTACGAATGCCATTTGGCCTTAAGAACTCACCTGCTACATTTCAACGTGTTATGGATAATATTCTCAAAGGACTTCAGAATGAAATTTGTCTGGTATATTTAGATGATATTATCATATTCTCCACCTCATTGCAACACATAGTAAATTTGAAAAAAGTATTTCAAAGACTTCGCGAAGCAAATTTAAAAATCCAATTAGATAAGTCAGAATTCTTAAAAAGAGAAACATCATATCTAGGACATATTATTACACCAGATGGAATTAAACCCAACCCCGATAAAATAAGTTGTATTAGACAATTTCCTATACCTAAAACACTCATTTTCAAAATAGTATCCCCTAACTGGTTTAACCGCAATTCATGTCGCTAAAGCTTTTATGACTCATCATGTTATACCTAAATTACTGATTGTAGATAATGGAACTGAATTTAAAAATAAATTAATTAAAGAATTTGCGGCATTACACAAACTTGATATCCATTACATTACTCAATTCTAATGGCATTATTGAAAGATTCCATTCAACACTTATTGAACACGTAAGAATTATTAATGAAACAAAGAAAGATGCTAGTATACTTGACCAGATGCCTTACGCAATACTGAGCTACAACCAATCTATACATTCTGTAACGAAGCAACGATCAATAGATGGCCACTTAGAGATAAGAAATCCATTAAATATAGACATTAACAATAATTTCTACAGCAACTATGTTAACCAACATAAAACCACTACAGAAGAACTTTAGAAAAAACTCAAAGACCATATATCTTTACACAAAACAAATACTTTGTAAAAACAAAATAAAAATAGACATGATCCACTTACGTATGAACCTGGTACTACTGCATATCATAAAACAAGAGCTCGAAATAAAATAAGTGCCCCATTTAAACCATACCGTATAGACAATGATAATAGTATTACAGTAAATACACCTAAGAATAAATATCACAAAAATAACTTACGAAAACCACTATCTAATCAAAAAAAAATATTTTTTCAGGAATCTTCTCATTTTGACAATAATTAAGTTGGTAACCTCAAGAAATAATATAAAGATTACTAGCCTTGAAGCAAATCCAGGAATTTTACCATTTAAATTAGGTGACGCCAAAATTAGAAGAACATATCATACCTTCATACACTACTTTGACCTTAAACCAATAGAAACTGAACTAATGAAAATTAGCAATCAATATAAAATAATTAAATCTGATGCTGAAAATGGTAAAAAAATAACTGACTATCTACACAATACATTAGATCTAGTATCATTTCAAATACATAATGTAGAAAATAAATTAAATTTTTTTATCCACATATAAGATCTAAAAGAGGTCTTTTTGATGGCATTGGTAGAGTATTTAAAGTTATTACTGGTAATTTAGACGACAAAGACGGTAAACATTTTGAACAAGCAATAGAAACTTTAAGCAAAACTCAAAATAATATAGCTACCACACTTAATAAACAAATTTCTTTAAGCACAAAATCAATAACTGAATATAATAATATATTAAATCGTATTCAACAAAATGTAAAAAAACTTTCTACTAAGGTTGACGAATATCAAAAACAAAATAATAACATAGATAAATTTATACTGGTTAGAGAGGCTCTCGACGAAATAACATTAATAGCTCAATTAATAATGCAAAAATTGATGGACATAGAAAATGCAATCACTTTCGCGAGATTAAAAATTCCACATAATAGCATATTAAAAACAGAAGAACTAGATTTTATTGTTCAAGAACTGTGTAAAATTTACTCGGTAAAAGAACTAATGTTTGGAAATGGAATTAATGATTTATATAAATACTATAATATCTTAGAATTAGAATCGTTCTATTATAAAAACAAAATTGTCTTTTTAATACATTTTCCTATCATATATCCAGAAATTTTCTCCTATTATCATTTATATCCCGTTCCTAATAAAAATAACGCTATCCTTATCCCAACAAAACCTTACCTTATAATGGAAACTAAACACTATCAGTACGACAATGGTGAATGTATAAATATTCATCCACTATATTACTGCAAAAATGGCAAAACACCTGTTTCAACTAAATCAAAAGAATGTATGTCAGAAATTTTACAGCTAGATCATACTAATTTATCATCATGCAACCCAATACCAGTGATAATGAACGAGGAATTGGTCAAACAACTATCAACTTCTTTTTATATTGGAATTTTTCCTAGAACAACAAAAATAAAATTGAACTGTCACAATATCGATTTCACTACTATAAAAGGATCATTTCTCTTTGGTGTACCTAGTAACTGCAGCTTTGAAACTGCAAAAGGGTTGTACCTAAACAGAGATAATCTTATAATTGGTCAACCTCTACTGTTACCATCTATAACAACTTTTAAGCTTCCTAAAATAGACGCACCTCAAATTATACTTCAAGATATTTCACTAGATAAGATTCATCAAATTTATAAAGAACAAAGCACTATTTGTAATGAGACAATAAAAAATATACCTAATAATTATCATTGGATACTTCCAACAAATGCAATTTCAATTTCAACATGGCTCTTATCGGCAATAGCAATTTTGTCAATTTACATTTATAAAACTAAACATCCTAAAGAAAATAAAAAACCCGTATTACAACCACGACAGATGATCCTCCATCCAATAGCAAACAACAATATCCACATTCAAGAAGAAGAAGATGAATAAAGCCATTCTTCGTATGGCTTTCTCTGAGCGGGGAGGAGTAATATCAGCAATAACATATATATCATATAACTTACAATATATTTTATCTCACGATTAATTTTATACTCTTATTTAAATTCTAAGAAATAAATTCTAAGAAACAAATAAATATGCTTATTACACAAATTCATAAATTCTTAAATTAAATAAATTCTAAGTAATTAATTTATAAAATGTAATTCTAATCTTTCATAAAACAAATTGCAACATAAACAAAATTGTATATTAAATAAGTTTTCATTTGTCTTTACTAAAATTGTAATCTTCAGTCTATTTCGATCAGTAAAATAAAGAACACAAAAAAATTAAACATTATATTAATGTAAAACATCATCAAAGAAAAGAAATAACATAAATATCATTAAAATAGGAACATGGAATGTCAGAAGTTTGCTGGAAGCGGGGAAGTTGAGTAACTTAGAGTCAGAAAAAAATCGTTTAGGGTTGGACATAATAGGAATAAGTGAGGTACACTGGAAAGGTTGTGGTGAATTAAATACCAAAAACAACGTCTTTATCTATTCAGGCACAGCTGATGACCAGCACCATAGAAAAGGGGTTAGTTTTTTGATTAGCAAAAAGCTGAAAGAATCAATCACCAGTGTGATAATGAAGTCAGAAAGAATCATAATGGTTCAATTGAAAATTAATACTGGCCATCTAAATCTTATACAAGTTTATGCTCCAACCGCAGAATGTAAGGATAATATAAGTGAAGATTTTTATATCGAATTAGAAGAATTGTACAAGCTAACAAAAAAAGAGGAAACAACCATGATTTTAGGGGACTTTAACACGAAAGTTGGTAGCGAGGCAATTGAAAATGTAGTAGGTCAACAAGTACTAGGTAAAATTAATAGCAGAGGCAGCAGGTTGGTTGATTTTTGTTTAGACAACAATATGGTGATAACAAACACATGGTTTAAGCTTCCAAACAGGAGATTGTACATTTGGACATCTCCAAGAAATGATAATAATAGAGTTATTGAAAATCAGATTGATTACATCATAGTGAATTCCAGATTCAGAAATGCTATCAAGAGCGTCAAGACCTATCCAGGGGCTGACATACAATCAGACCACAATCCAGTAGTGGCAAAATTAGAAATTACATTAAAAAAAAACTGAAAAGAAAAAAGAAGTCCACATATCGAATCTTCATTTACTAGATAATCCAGAGATTAAGAATAGAATAACGTATAGGATGAACCCAAAAATAAAAGTAGCCGAAAACGTAATAAAGGAAGAGGTAGATATATATAAAAAATGGAATGTATTCAAAAAACCTCTACTGGATGTATGTCTGGATTTAGCTAAAAATAAAGAAATAGTCGCAAGAAAAGAATGGATAACAAACGAAATCATAGCATTGATGAACGAAAGGCGTAAGTGGAAGGATAGAAATCAACTAAAGTATAATAACCTAAACAGAATCATAAAGTACAAAATTAGAACAGCAAAAAACAATTTTTGGAGAAAGCAATGTGATGAAATAGAAAATCTTGAGAAACATCACTATAGTTTCCAACTACATAAAAAAGTCAAGCAAGTTACTAACACTGGAAAAAAGAAAATTTTTGGCATACTAAAAGACAACACAGGAAAAATCTTACTTCATGCAGAAAAAAGACTGGAACAGTGGGAAAGATATATTGTGGACTTATTTGAAGACAGTAGAAGTGCAATAGTAGAACCACAATATGATGAGCAAAGTGAAGTCGGAATAGCCATTTTAGAAGAAGTTAGAAATGTGATAAAAAAATGCAAAAAATCGACTAGCGACAGGTCCAGATACAATACCAAATGAAGTCTTGAAGCTGCTGAACGAGGAATCTATAAAAATACTTACACATTTATTTAATAAAATCTACAACTCGAGCAAAATACCAAAAGAATGGTTAAAGTCAACGTTTATAACCCTACCAAAAAAGCACAATGCAGCAAAATGTGGTGATTATCGCACAATCAGCCTGATGAGCCATGGACTAAAAATATTTTTAAAAGTAATTCACAATAGAATCTACAAAAAACTAGAAGAAGGAATCAGCGAATCGCAGTTCGGATTCAGGAATGGTCTTGGCACGAGAGAAGCACTTTTTATGCTGAACATACTTGGCCAACTGAGCAGAGAAATGAATAACAATATACATACCTAATTCATAGATTTTGAAAAGGCGTTTGACACAGTGAAGCATGATAAACTAATAGAAATTCTGAATAGTAAAAATCTAGATTCAAAAGATATAAAAATAATTGAATTTCTGTACTGGAATCAAACAGCCGAAGTAAGAACACAGGATGGAGTATCTGATGAGATCGTAATCAGAAAAGGGGTGAGACAAGGTTGTATATTGTCGCCGATACTATTTAATATATATTCGGAAGAAATATTCAAAGAAGCGCTAGAAGAAACAGAATTCGGAGTGAAAATAAACGGGGAGCTAATGAATAATATAAGATTCGCAGATGATTCAGCTTTAATAGCGAGTAATATTTCAGATTTGCAGAAGATGATAGACAAACTAAATAGGCACTGTATGGAGTATGGTCTGAAAATTAACCACAGTAAAACCAAGTATATGGTAATCGGAAAAATCAATACAGGTAACCAAACAATAAAAGTAAATAATGTTCAAATTGAAAAAGTTAAAAGATACAAATATTTGGGAACTTGGATTGAATCCGACTCAGAAAACCGAACAGAGATCAACTCCAGAATAGAACAAGCACGGGTTGCCTTCAGAAAAATGAGTAACATTTTCTGTAAAAATGAAATCAACATCGAGCTGAAAATAAAAATATTAAAATGTTACATCTGATCTACCTTACTATTACTATAATTAATTGGATTAAATCTCAAGTTGATAATATGTTAATTCCTATATGTAATGCTACTGTCGATGCTGGTATTAAAGACCAATTTTCTGAATTAAATCTAGAGCAGCATAATGATATCTTAAATGATAATGGTCGTTTACTGGACTTAGTATTTTCGTCAAATAGTTATGATTTGTCAGTTATCCGATCTGATAACCCGATTGTTCCGGAAGAATCACATCATCCTGCTCTCGAAATATCATTAAATATTGATTTACAATCAGATTTAGATAACTTATATTACTGGTGTAAAATTAATCACCTAATTTTAAACATTGATAAATGCTTTGTAATGACTTTTACACGTAAGTTACAGTTTGAAAAATTTACTTATAAACTAAATGATACAATATTAAAAACGACAAGTTCTTCAAACGACTTAGGCGTATGTCTTGATACAAAACTGACTTTTGTAGAACATATTAATATTATATTGAAAAAAGCTAATTCTTTGTTGGGATTTGTAAAACGTCAGTCTTGTGAATTGTGTGATCCATATGTAATTAAACTTATTTTTATATCTTTTGTCCGTCCTATATTAGAATATGCATGTCAAGTCTGGAGTCCATATTATGAAGTTCATAAAAATCGCATAGAAGGTGTGCAAAAGAGATTCCTTCGTTTTGCTCTTAGAAATCTAAACTGGAGCGATCATTTCAATCTTCCACCTTATATTGAGAGACTACGCCTCATAGATTTGCCATCATTAGAGAAAAGACGCGACTATTTGTCTTTTAGTTTTTGGCATAAATTGCTAGTCGGCGAGATAGATTCATGTATCTTACTGTCCAAGGTTAAATTCAGAATTCCGTCACGTTCTGTACGTGTTTTTCAACCACTAATGATTAAAAATCATTTGTCAAATTATGGTGCTTTTTGTTCTTTGTCGCGTATGTTTAAAATTTATAATGATAAATACTTAATTTTAAATTCTTATAGTTTCAAATCTAAAATGTTTAAAGATAGTTTTTACTACTCAATTTGATATATGATGTATTATATATATATAGTTTTGTTATTCAAAAAACGTTTTTGTTCATAAAAAAAAAAAAAAATATTAAACTTTATTAAAAAATAGTTTGAACTTAATATAATACAAAAAAATAACTTAAATTTAGAACTTAGCTTTTTTATTATACAATAAAAAATAATTTTAAGTTTAGGACTTCACCTTTTAACTCATCGATACAGACTGAGTTGTACTTTTCAAATTCAAGTCCTAATTAGAAACATAATAGAATAAATATAATTGTTTCTTCAGCGGAATAAATTATTTTTAATAAATCTTATTTTATAAATTCTAAGAATGAATTTTATCTGTTAATTGTGGACAAATTATTTTTATAAATTATAAATCTTATTTAATAAATTCTTAGAATAAATTTTATCTGTTAATTGTGGACAAATTATTTTTATAAATCTTTTTTATAAATTAGAATAAATTTTATCTGTTAACTGTGGACAAAGTAAAATGCTTTACAAATGCTTATTATTTATTTTTTTTATGAAATTCATTAGAAAAATAAAGAAATATAAAATTTATTAAAAATTTGATAAAATTAAATTTAATAAAAGTTTTGGATTACAATAAACAAAATATTAGTTTGAAAAATTTAAATTTGATACGTTTAGATCTAGTTTATGGAAAAATTGGTTTTGGTGTAGATGTAACACCTCCATCCTCTTGATTCGACTCCTGACGAATTTCTTCCATTATAATATTTACATTTCCTGTTTTTGTACGCAAAAATAGGTAAAGACCAATAATAACTAACACCGTAATTATAACAAAACTTATAGATAAGTTTGTGTACCATTTCCATGTACCATCAAATTTAACTTCTTCAATAATCCTGGTATTATTAATGTGTTGAAAATGTAAATCTTGTAACTTTAAATCATTTTCGATTTGGTCTATGGTTATGTTGCGCTCTATTTCTGGTAAAATTTGACTGTAATATTCTGTTATGAAATTTTCCTTACTAAATGATGCAATATTAATTTTACAATTTGTGAATTTAATTATGTTATTTCCTTTAATGTTAAAATTATATTGTTGCCCACAGTTATTTATTACAATTGTTTTTTTTAAATTCTTAGTAACTACAATATTATCAGAAATACTTTTAATTTCTGTGTTTAAGTTTTTACGATAATTACATTTCATTTCATCATTATTTAATAAATTTGCAATACATAAATCATCATATAAAATTAATTCATTTTTTAAAATATCATTTTTAACTAAATTCTTAAAGATATTTTTTTTGTTAATTATTACTTTATTAAGTATTATAATTCTAAGGAATCATTTTTGTTAGGAATTGTTTCAATTATAGCTCTGTAATAATATTCATTTACAAAATACGGTACAGATAATACGAATATTATTAATTTTTCTTTAAAAAGCACATAGTTTTTTATATAAGGTAACTTTTCTATGGTAATATTAAAATTTACAATTTCTTCTTGTGATAAAATGTTTCGCGGTAAAATTCCTATCTTACTTGCTAAGATTATTTCTTTTATATTTGATATTTCTTTCATTAAAATGTTAATACTTTCATTTATCTCTGTTTAAACTATAAAAAATTTTAATTCCTGTTCGATTTCATTTATATTATCACCAAATTGATTTATTGTTTTTGAAATTGTACTTTGTACTACATTTATATGATTCGTAATGTTCTCTATCTGATCTGAAATCTGGTTATTGATTTTAACTTGTTCATTTAAATTTTTTATAATGTTTCTTCCATTTTGTTCAATTATTTGAATATGCTCTTGGATTTCTTTTCGATCATCATTATCCATAACACCAGTTAAAAACTAAGACCATTGCCTGCAATATCAATTAATCCTCTTTTGGATATATGATGTGGTATTATACTATTAAATTCTTCTAACAAGTGTTTTAAATTATGAAGAAGGCTTGAAGGAATTTGAGTATTTTCATGAAGCTTTATTATATTAAGCTCAATTTTTATTTATACTTTCTTCATATTGGCTTAAATTTATAATATGCATAATTTTTTTATATTGGAGAATAATTTTAACAGCGGATTCTTTGAACAGTTTGTAATCGTTTCCTGTTTGTATTTCAAATATTTCAATTGAGGAATTTGGAGCATGTACCAGACATAAGGTTGTAACTGATAATAGAATAAAAAATATTCCTGAAATAGTGAAGAAATTACATTAATTTTGATATTTTAAACCTTTTTTCAATTGATTGATATATCGCGGTAGATTTTCTTTATTGATCTTAAAATGATCATTATTTGAATCTACAATATTGCATTTTTACGGTACGGTTGGAGTTTGGTAACTCTATTCAATTTTAAGTAATTTGAAGGTTTACCTATCTTTCTATTGACATTTATTTTATTAATAAGCTTTTCTTTATTTTTTAGCATATTTTGGTGAATGTTGGAATATTCTTCAAGGTTAATTGTTCCGTTTAGGAAATCTATTGGCTTTTTGCCTGTAGAGGAATGATAAGTTTCATTATAGACCTCAAGGCTTTTAATTACTGAATCTTCATCTAAAGGTGAACCTTGCTCTTTTTCAATAAAATTTAATATTCTAAAATGTTCATTGAGAGTGTTATGGAATCTTTCTATATCGGCATTACTGGTATGATTGTTAGGTGTAGTAAAATGAATAATACTATCTTCGTTTGCTAAGAAATTTTTGAAATTTAAACTATTAAAACCTTTCTCTTGATCAGCTATTATTTTTTTTGGTTTACCAAAAGAACCAATGTACTGTAACAATCCATTTTTTAAATCCATCCAATTTCTAGATTTTATAGGGATTACTTGAGCATGTTTACTGAATTTATCAATTACAGTTAAGTACGGTTTACCTTTGGTTTTAAACCATACATCAATATGAACAATTTCTAACGGTTTTTGTGGTGTTTCAGTAATTTTTAAAGGTAATTTTAAGGGATTTATTTCGTATTTAGCAGAATTACAAATATGACAATTATTTATTACCTTTTGAATTTCTTTTTTGAGTTTGGGAAAATAAATTTGGTTTTTCAGATTATAATAAATATCATTTATACCCCTATGATTTGTTTTAAGTTGTTGTTCTAAAATACGCTCTTGAAGATTACTCCTATCAGTGATATCTTCCAATAAAAGTGAAGATTTATTTAGTTTTAACAATTTATTTTTTGAAAAGTATTTTAAATAAGTATTTTGGAAAATATTATAAATTTGAATGTCATCAATTTTAATTCCTATTATTCCTTTACTGGGAATATGATTTCTAAAAATTTCAATAAAAAATTCTTCATTTGGATTTGTTGAGTATAAAATTATTGTTCTAGTTCTACCATGATTTTTTTTTATTTCTGTGTTTTCGGTTGAACTTTTTTCAATAATTTAAAGAGTTCACTTCATAACTTGCTATTATACAACTCAAATTATTTGGTAAATAAATATACGGGGCAGAGACTTGGAGACTAAAAAAAAAGAGATATACAAAGAATAAATGCCTTTGAGCTTTGGATGTATCGTAGAATTTTGAAAATTCCGTGGACAGATAGAGTAACCAATGCAGAAGTTCTAAGAAGAATAAACAAACCAAGAGAGATCATGAAGATAATTAAAACAAGAAAACTAGGCTTCTTAAATTTCGGTCGTAGACATGTTGAACCACTCTACTAAGTTTCCAAACCAGGATATCTTTCTTCTGCTTCTGCTCCTTGAACCAACAATTTTACCTTGTAGTGTTACCTGTAGGATTCTATATTTTTCATTTCTCATAATATGTCCTGGACATATTATGAGAAATGAAAAATATAGAATCCTACAGGTAACACTACAAGGTAAAATTGTTGGTTCAAGGAGCAGAAGCAGAAGAAAGATATCCTGGTTTGGAAACTTAGTAGAGTGGTTCAACATGTCTACGACCGAAATTTTCAGAGCAGCAAGATGCAGAAATACAATCAAAACGATGATGGCCAACCTCCATAGTGGAGAGGAACACTAAGAAGAAGAAGAATTTAATTTTTATAATTCGTGGTAAAAGCCAACGAAGACATGTCAGAATTGATCAATGTTACAAAAAGTATAATAGCGGTACCACACCACAAAACAAATGTGCACAGATTACAAAAGATTTATTATTTAAAATTTGTATTTTTCTTAAATTAAATTTAAAAAAAAGTTTTTAATTATAAAAATATCTTTAGAAATTTTTTTTTTTAAATATATGTCAAGGAAATATATTTTTACAATTTTATTAATTGAAAACAATTTCTTTTAATTGAATTTAACTGTATTTAAAAAATTATAAATATTTGGTAATCAATTTTTTATTCCGCCGGAATATGTGATAGACCTGATTATGTTTTTTTTTCTTCATTTAAATAACATTACAAGACTGTATAAATTAAATTATAAATCACAATATGAAGTGATATTTATAAAATTAAATAAGTATGCATAATTTTAAGTTTTGTAAATAACAATAATATGAAATTTGTTGGTTCTCTTGGTTTAAATTATATTTTAAAATGTCTCTAAGGAAAACACATCTCTTGTAGCATTAGAGCGATTAATTTTCTTTTGGATAACAATCTTCCTGAAATGGTTTCATTATATTTTTCTGCAATGAGAAAGCAGCATCTCCCACAAAATAATACGGGAAAGCCAACGCGGTATGTGGTAGCCTCTTACTTTGAGGTATATTAATTGTTCCTTTCAAAATTTGACTGCCAAAATCACAAATCTGTAATATGCAGAATCTGTAATATAAGCGCCGATATACACAGATGTAAATATATATTGCAATCGCAAGCAGCTAGAAGAACAATACTAAAATATTCCTTATAATTTGATATTTTATTTTAATTTGCTTGCATCAATAGCTCCAACAATATTCGGCATTCTAGTTTTGAAACAAAAATCCTCAACAATTTTTGCTCATTCCGATGTATTTGGTTGAGCTACATATAATTCACTTAATTGTACCAGATAGCATCACGATTCTAAAATTATCTTCCGAAAATTTGAAATTCCCACACAAACGGCCATAACAACATCTTATATTGAAACAAATATGAATAAAATTACAAAATTTATGTAAATATTATAATATACACTTACACCATGTTTTTGTTAAACGACATTCTGGTTAGATTTCGAACATAATTTTGTTTTTCGATGGTTTTTTCCATTAATATGCACAGCAATTCAAACTGATGTATACCCTTTCTGGTAGCTTTTCTAAATTGTTCATCACGTTCTTTCATTATGGAAAACAATTTTGAAAAAACACATGTAATTCTATTTCATTTTCACTGAATATAAATCTTGTTCTGAATCTAGAGTTTCGTTGAATTTTTTTCTTTTGTATTCCAAATATAAATTAAGGAGATTGCACAGGAAACAATCACTAATACTGAACTTTTAACAACAATCATTTTTAACTTTTTTCACCAAAATTACTGAAATTTCACAACAAAATATTTTTTTAACTTGTAATGTCACAACATAAACTTCAATATGTAGTATGTCCAAAAGATCTGCTCATTTATTTTAGGATTGAGGTGTAGATCTGCATGCAGAAATTCTGCACATGTATTTCAGGCATAAAGGATTTTTTTATTTTGAAAACTTTATAAATTATATTTACCTTACCTGTTGCAATTCAAACTACCGCAAAAATAACCTGCCATTAACATACTCATACTACGTTTTTTAAAAATCGCATTTTCGATTATAAACTGAAATGTTTTACATGTTATATAGAGATTTTCTAAATCGTTCAGCCTACACATTTCAAATATTTTCGCCAAAATATATTCATTTAAATCGAAAATATTTATCATTACTATTCTGATGACACTCAAACTTCTGTTTTGTAAATTTATAAAAAAAAAAATTAATTAAATTTTCTTAGAGTGTATATAGAACAGGAGAAGTTATAATATGAATTTGCTCCCACAAGCTGTGTCAGACGATTTTAGTTGTCAGAAATTTTCAGATTGCTGTCAAACATTTCGAGATTGGTTTGGTTGTCAAAAATTTTCAAGTTACCCTATAAGCATTGCGAACCGTAACCGAACCGCCGGCGAAGTCATTTCTTCATACAAGAGTTCTTTTACGAACCGCTTTTGCAGTTCGTAAACGGACCGTAATACTTGAGTTACATTGTCGCTTTCATTACGCACTCTAAACGCGTTCGAACGCGGTCTACAAAGAGAGTAGACACAATAGAAAACGTAGATGTGGTAAATATCAACTGTTTGTTTACATTTTTTTGACAGAAAAATATTATTTCTAAATTTAATTTTGTAAATTCTTAAATTCTTGAATTTTAATTAATAAAATACCTTTTGAAATTTTGAATTGAATTGAAATTTTTTTTAAATTTTTTTTAATTTTTCTATATTTTGACACTGCAACGCGCGATGAAAGCGAAAAAATTAAAAGTTGGCCAACTTTTACGTAGGCTACGTTTAGACTGCGTGCATTGTAACTACTCTCATACAACTCCATACATTTCAACTTTTTTGTGACAAATTCTACGTCTAGAATGCGTCTAGAAAGCGTCAATTGTAATCGCGGTATAAACGTCAATGTTAGCATATGAGAATTAAAATAAAAAACGAACCGTAAAGAGTTCGCTAAATGCGGTGCGTTTCTGCACCGCTAAACGTGATTCGTTTGGATTCACCAAATTCAGAGCGTTTACGTACCGCCTTGGGCGGTTCGTTTTGGGTTCGCCAAATTCGGTCCGCTTACGAACTGCCTTGTCAATTAAAATAAAATTTAAATAAATTTTGGTTTTGGTTGAAATAAAAAAATTAACAAATTTTAAATTTCTTAAAATGTGTTTTCATCACATTTTTTATTTATCATAATTTATATACATTTTGTAATAATTTTTTTAAAATTATGTATTAGTCGTATATAAAAATAAATATATTACATACTTATATTCTATTGTAAAAAAATCATCTGACTAATTATCCAGATGCACAGGCCCATTTTTAGCAGCTTTCCTTAGCCGATCTTTGGCATACTGGAGCCACTTCTTAGTGATATGAATAATATCACTAATTCTGGCAATTGGAAATATAAGAAGAGCACATTCTGAAAGAAAAATTTATTAATAAATGTAATCTTTATATTGAAAATAAGATTTTAATTTACCTTTGGTAATATTCATTACTGTGAATGTTTCAACTGGTATATTTTCATGGTGGCCAAACCAGGAACAACTGCAGGAAGCTGCATCTGTTAACACTGCCTTAAGCAGGCTCGCACGTATTTTTCCAGCGATGCATCTGGTAAATTAGTCAATGTTTTTTTCTGAAAAATGAAAGCATATTGAAAATATTTATATATTTTTTTATATTATGATATTTATATTGGTGTTACTTTAATTATTTTATTTAAACTTACTTTAATTATTTAATTTCAATAAAATTGTAAACAGCAAAAAATACGTCTAGCTTCCATACTTTTTTCTTTGTTTTGTGTGTTTGTGAAATTGTTTATTGAAATTTGACACGTCATCACGTCTTTAAAAATAAAAAAAAATTGAGTTCGCTTTTAGCGAACTTAAAGCGGCACGCTAGCGAACTTGTTTTTATGTAGTGAATAAAATAATTTTTTTATTAATGTGTTGGTGAAAAGGCAGTTCAGAAGTGGTATAGTTTGGGTTCGCTAAAAGCGAATTTTTTTCTCAAAGGGTAAAGCTTTTTAATTTTCAAAAAGAGCTTTTGGAAAAGTGCGAATTTTTGACAAATAATAAAAATATTTTATAAAATAAGGTAAAATATAGTGAAAAAATTATTGATAATAGTGAAAAAGTGATTAATAAACAATAAAAATGTATTATTGTGTTGTTAAAGAGTGCAAGAACCATTAATTTAATCAAATACGGTGAAGTTTAGGAGATACTCTTCACAAGTAAATATATAAAATTTAATAGATTATTACTATTATTGAAAATGTTTTTTTGAATAAATTTACTTTTTTTTTTAAATAAACATTAAAATATATCAATGTTTTATTCAAAAAATTCTTTAAAAGTTGTAATAAAAATACGATATTATTATAACCACAAAAAAATTTAAATTTGAAAAGAGCTTTCAAAATGCCAAATTTGTAGACAGTGTTGTACTCAGAATAATTTTCTTTTGAGGCTTACTTATTTTTTGTGATGAACTATCGAAATAATATATATTTTAGAATTCCTAAAGATGTGGTGATGTGTATGCAGTCGTATGCTGCTGTTAATTTAAGACCGAATGATTATCGTGTAACATATAGAATGCGTGCGTTACATTTTCAGGTCGATGATTTTAAAAATAATAAATGTTCAGGACGCATATTACTGAATAAACAGCGGTTCCTGCTCTACAGCTTGTAAGTTTTATAACAATAATGTTTATAATATTATATATAAAATACTGACAATTTTATGTTTTCAAACGATAAGTTATTATATTATTATAAAAATAATATTATTATAAATAAAAAATATATGATTACAGTTGTTTTATTTATTTATTTACTTAAAAAAATCAAATGAATTCAAAATTTTATTTATTTGTATTAGCAAAGCTTTTTTCACTAAAAAAGAGCTTTTACCTTGCCTCACATTTTTTAAAGCCCTCCCTATAAAATAAATCTCTTCCCCCCCAAAAAAAGCGTCTGACACTTTTTTTAACTATAGCTTCTCCTGTTCTATATACTCTTAGAGCCCATCCACACGTTCTATTTATCGCCCGATAATTTTGAGTTACGATATTTTCTCCTTTTTTTTCATTCATGTTAGAGAGAGAAAAAAATTATAGAAAGATAAAATATTCTTGAAAGAAATTTTCAGGCGATTTTTTATTTTCTTTCGAGAATTTTGATATTTGACAAATCATAATTTTTTTTTTACAAATAGTAGTCGGTTTTGTAAACATTAAATAGTAGTTTTGTTTGATATTCCATACTTTTTAATGTTTCGTCAGTTGACAAAATTATTTAACTACTGAATTTAGAAATAATAATAATTTAATAAATAAACACAACCGCCAGAATTTAAATATTATAGAATGAATTTATAATATTATATTAGGGATTGCACAAACCAGTAAATTAAATTATACAAACCAGCATTACTAATTTTCACGGAATTTGAATTATCGGTAATTCAAGTAAATAAGTTTGTATATAAAAAAAAAATACAGTAGAATTATTGTAAAATTTAATAAGAAAATCTCGTCAAAAGCAAAAAATATTGCATAAAAATTTGCAAATAATTTTGTATTCTAAAACAAAGTTCTAGCAAATTTCTTCACTTGAATAATGATTAATTCAGGTTACGTGAATATTAGTAATACTTTTTTGATCAATTTACTGGCTCGCAATCCCCAGTCTTTCCGGAATTTTTATAAGTAATCGAAAATCCATTATACCCACACGTCCTTTCTCTTCCATCTTTCAATTGCGTAATAAAAATAGTCAATTACACTCGCAACATATGGATATAGACCGAATAAGCACTTAAAATTTTCGATTTACATATGACGCATATCCATGCAAAATAACACTTTACCCAGGATATACATTCACATATACATGGAGCAGACTAGCACTCAACTTTAGATATTTCCAATTTAGCTTATGTGCGCTGCATATGGATATGCCGCTTTTAAGAAATAAGCATTTGATACTATAAGCATTTGATACTACTTAATTTGCTCCATACGCCAAAAATTGGGTATGACTCCCTTTAGCACTAACATTGTAGTAAAAAAAAGTGGATATGGAGCACGGTTGTACTCTATAACTCAAAAACGGCTGATTGTATGGGAAAACGGAGTACAAGGATAGAAAGAATGCATTCCAAACCCCCAGAATATGTGTCTAACTAAAAAACACGAAAATGGCGTATGGGCCACACTCACCCGACGAGTTGTCAAAATTCTTGAAAGAAAAAGTGGCGAGTAAATTTTATAACGTGTGGATAGAAATTGTTGACGTTCATTAATTAGTCTCCCAAATTAGGCGAGTAAAAATGGAACGTGTGGATGGGCTCTAAGGTCTAAGTAAATTTTACGTTTTTCGAAAGATGAGGTACACAGGGTACAGGAACAGGGTACACAGGTACGACAAGACCACGGGGTGCAATCTTAAAATAAACAAATTTATAAAATAATTATTAGTTCTTCTTCCGATTCCTGCAGCGCTAATGTCGTTTTATTTTTTGAGGTTACGTTGACAATATTTGACATTTGCCATTTTGAAAAATTTGTATGATTTTATTGTTATGAAAACGTTTGTGATTCTGTAGAAATACAAATAATAAAACAATAATTTTTTTTTTTTTTTTAATTTTATTAAGTTATTGGTAAGTTCTATAAAATAAAAAAAAATAATAAAAATTATATTTTTATACTTCTATTATTATATATTAATTTGTATATGAAATTCTAACCTTAAATTACTAATTGTGGTTTTTTGTATATTCAATACAATAACATCACAACTAACATCAAATTAATATTATTTAATAATTTAAGATATATGTATATATTTTTTTCTATTTTAGAGTATTTATCTTACTATGTTAAGTGATTCGGGAGCAAAAGATGAAATTAAAGTTAAGGCTGCACAAGAATTGAGTGAACATTTTGAAGTAATTGTAGAAACATCAGCGTATCCATCATTCTTAGATCATTCTATGAAAATATTTAGATCATTAGATCATTCTATGAAAAGGTAATTATAATTATAATTTATACATAAAAAAAATATTTTTTACTAATTATTCTCTTTATGTTTTATATAATCATAAATAATCATTCAGTACTCTGAAGTAACCCATGCACCTCACGTCGTCAAAGGAATGTTAAGCTTAATGGAATTATGTCCGAAAGAAGCAGGAAATTTACGAAAAGAATAACTAGTTGCTGCACCACATATTTTTGCAAGAACAATTGTTACAAGAAAAATTAATAAAATAAAAAATTTAATATAAATTACTTTATTTTATTTATTTTTATTTATAATTTAAAAAAAATAAAATAAAAAACAGAATAGGGTTAAGGTCAAGCTCCATTAGTCTTTTAAAAGTCGTGATGACTTTTTTTCTAGCAAAAATGAAAAGAGATAGCATGTAAAATTATACAGTACAGACAGAGATGAAAATTCCCACTACTGTAATAAATTTCGGAAACATTTTGACATTTTAATTTATTTTTAATTTAATTTTATGTTAAATTTCTTTGACTAGGTCAAAAAATTTGAGATTTTATGTGTTCAAAGAAATTTGCGACTTTAATCAGTTAATTTATAATTTAATATTCAATACTTTTCTGGACAAACACTAAGTATATTGGTATTGGTAAGTGGAGGGGTAAATCTTGCTAAAAATCGAGATTTTTGAAAAAAAAAATTGATTTTTTTGGTCAACAAAATTCAACATTAATTTATTTTCTCAGCATTCAAAAAAATAAAATTTCAAAAAAACATCGTCAACTATGATTTCAAAAAATTTTAATAAACAATTTCAAGTTTTAATAAAAAAAAGTTGTTCACAATCAACTTTTTTTCGGATACAACATCTTTTTTGTTGGATTCAACGACTTTTTTTCGGAGACAGTACATTTTTGTTGGATTCAACGACTTTTTTGTTGGATTCATCGACTTTTTTTCGGAGACAACCATCTTTTTTGTTGGATTTGATGACTTTTTTTCGGAAAAAAGTCGTTGTTCCGTCTCTATCGCACTCATGCTTTTTTGTATCTTGCATAACTTCTTCTTGAAAAAAGTGGTGACGACTTTTAAAAAAGACTAATGGAGCTTGACCTTTATGGAGAGAAATATGAATTTAGTTCGCCTTCCAAAAAAAAATTAAGTGGCGCTGTCGTAATTATTCGAGAGTTGGCCATAGTGTGCAAAATTGTTTTTTTTTTAAAAAAAAAACAGGAGACGCTATAACGATATACAGGAGACGCTATAACGATAAAATCGTGTCTTCGATTTTTGTGGGGGGAAAAGAGATGTTATTTATAGTGACGCTGACGGCTTCAGAAACTGAAGCTATAGTGTATAAAAGCTCTTTTTATTTAAGAAAAGCTCATTTTATTTTAGTAAAGCTTTTTTTTTATTAATTTAATAACCAAATAAATTTGTAATAAATAATAATATTAAAATGGTATTGAATTGTTTCTAATATTCTGTCAACATAAAGGGTGTTCAAAATTGAGGTATCATTTTGATTTTGCCACCATTTTTTTTCTACCAGGAATTTTTATACGATGGTTCTTCAGGTATATTCTAAATACATTCTGGTTAGTTAATATGGAACGCTACACGAAGGAACAACGTGTTTTTGTTATTAAAACATTTTTTGAAAATGGTAAAAGTTTTCAAGATGTAATTAGGAAATTTCGTACAAAATTTGGTAGAGAAAATGCTCCAACAAATTGTGCCATCAAACTGATGGTTGATAAATTTCTAGAAACTGGATCTGTTAATGATAACAGAAGCAAAATTTATCAACGTTGTGGCCGTTCAACCGAGAATGTAGCAGCTGTGAGCAGAAGTGTTGAAGAAGATCCAAAAACTTCCATTTGTCATCGTTCGCAGCAACAGGGAGATGATCCGAAGCTTTTTGTGGCGGGAAATTGATGATGTGGATAGAGAATATGTGGTTTCAACAGGACGGTGCCACTTGCCACACAGCAAGAGAAACAATGGATCTTTTGAAGGAAAAGTTCGAAGATCGCCACTTGACCTACATAATTTTTCATTATTAACCGGAACCTGTTTGTAATAAATTAAAATATATTTAATATTTAAAAAAAAAAGTCTTTTTTTATTAAAATTAAAATGATACCTCAATTTTGAACACCCTTTATTTACTTCAAAAAATCATATAATTTACGTTTCCATATCATTAGAGAATCTAAAATATATATTTTTAAATAATTCCGTCTGAAATAATAAGTGCATCAAAAAAAGAAAATCCTGACTACGACACTGTAACAAAAATTTTGCTAATAAGAAGCTGTTTTGAATTTCATACATAGCTCTTAACAGATTATTTTGGCAGCAAATGTGCGGTATATTGTTAACTAAATCTCCGGTATATTGACAAGTAAAAGCTCTAAAAACGGCGACAGAGTTCGTAGGGGCAAAATAGCATTATAGCGTCTAAAATGTTACGGAAGTTGAAAAGTTACGGAAAAAATAAGGAATTTCTGAAGGTCTTAAAGTTTTTCTTAAAGAAAAATATATGGAGAGGTTGACAATAATGCCGAATTCGCCAAAACTTTCCCAGCTTTTTTTTATGAGGTATGGTGAAAGTTTCGTATTGAAACTGAAAGTTCTCTTAATAAAATTCTTCATAAAAAAATAAAATAAAGCAATTCTTTAAGAAAAAATAAAGCAAATCTTTAAGAAAAAATAAAGCAATTCTTAAAGAGAAATAAAGCAATTCTTTAAGAAAAAATAAAGCCATTCTTTAAGAAAAAATAAAGTAATTCTTTAAGAAAAAATTGAATTATTTTTAAGTAATTCTGATGCTTTTTTTTGGGAAAAAAATAAGAAATTCATAAAAAATAGATTTCTATATTATTTAATTTTTGTAATTTTTTTTTTAAATGAATTATAAATTATAAATTTTAAGTTGTCGTGCTACTTATATTTTTTGCTATTGACTTGTTTATACGGCCCTTAGTATTATAAAAAACTTTTTTAATGTTTCTGTCAATTTCTTCTACCGATAAGATTTAAATTATAAAATTACAAAATAAAAATTACAAAATAATATAATTTTTCGAACCTAGCCACGTAAATGATTTGCCAACGTCATCCGTCATTGATTTTTTAAAAATAATTTTAAAAAAAATGTTTCTAAAATAAATAAATGATATTAAATATAGCTTACCTAATATATACCTACCTAATTTAGCTTACCAAAATGTTTTGTACGTCACTTTCCTTTTGTTTTTTATTTATTTTCAAAGCTCATTAGATCTTCTTTGGAAACAAATGGAAGTGGTGGCAACAAGTTATTCACATTGTTTGCGATGATTTTTTTATTTCTTTAATTTCCTCTTTTAAACCGTAAACTTCTTTTTCCAATACTTCAATGCTCTTTTTTAAAGATTGAATTTCATGAATTACAATCTTCAATCTTTTTAAAAGATTGGTTTTCATGACGCGTTCATGAGTCAGATAAACAAAAAAAAAGCAATTTTAAAATAACACCAATAATAGAAATTTAATAAGTTAATAAGCGAAGTTTATAGCAAAGTTATATAAGAAAAATGTTGATAAACTTACCACAAAAATTACCAAAATTATCACTTTTTTCACGATTATGAAATTATTATCTTTTTTCACGATTAAATTAACAATTATTTTATTAAAATGCAAGTAAATTATCTTTAACTTTATATAAACGTTTACCTAATTGAAAATAATTTTAAGGTTAATACTTTTTTTAAACACACGCTATTTTAAACTTTCTGTTTTAAGTATTCGTAAAGAATTTAAATAAATATTCCCTAAGAATTTTCATAAATAGTCCTTAAGAATTTTTATAAATATTCCTAAAGAATAATTCTTAAGGATTATAAAATTCCAGTGTGCAGAATTCGGAGTTTTGTACTGGAATTATAACATTTGTAGGATGTGTTGTTGAATAGTTTTTAATTCTTCCCGCAGTTACCTTGACTTAAGACCAAAGGATTAATACTTTAATGGTGAAAATCTGTAAGAACATCTAAAATTGTATTTTGAGCTTCGTGATAGTTTGATAATATTAACATTGTAAGTAATATCACACTAGCAAGTTGGTGCATTGTTTGCATCTCTTCAGTCATATTTACTATATCATTGTATAGTTTTATCATATGAGTTGCAATAAGATTTAGTCTATTATTTGTATCAACTTCATTTTGTTTCATTATATTGTATGTTGATTCAATGGTTGATGATTGATTTTGGATTAGCTTAAGAAGATGTTGTTCATTTTCCTTGGCTTCCATAATTGAATGTTCTATGTTTAAAGCATAGTCCTGATCTAGCACTCCAAAAAGATCATGAGCAATGTTGCTTATAATGTTTAGCGGAGAGCATTTATTGCGTTTTGATATACCATGTTGATTTGCAATTTTGTTATTGGTTTGCTTAACCTTTCGAAATTGCTGTTGTAAATGATCAAGAATACCATCATATCAGTGGCGAAGCTAATAGTTTTATATCGGGTGTTCAGTTCAATAGATACAAAAAAGTAGGAACAGTGGGGTGTAGATAATAGGGAACCACTTAATCTGCTGGCTCTAAATTTTATAAGCACAAACTAGATTACAAAACTAATGTTTGTAAAAAAAATTCAAAACAGATAATAATTTACTATATGCTCTAGCTAGAACATATGAAACATTAATCGGAAATTTTATTATTAAACTACTGACCTCTACCTAGCTAGGATGGTACATAATCATGAAACCAACTAATTTCATCGAAATCTGGGATATAAATTATTTTGTCATTTTTCATAAAAAGAAAAAAAAATCCTGATTGCTCTCGACATAAACGAGAAATTTTAAAATGGACCCACTAAAAGAATCGTTATCATCTTGTGCGAACATTAGGATGAAGTTGAAATGAACCTGTGAGGCAAATTTCATTAAAATATGTATTTATAAACTCGCAACCGCAACAACGGAACAAAAATTTCTCATTTTTTCTTATATTTTTTTTCCAATGTTCATTTAAAATTATGAACATGCAACAAGAATATACATATACCTACAAAAAAAAATCTTATAACATTAAATTCGCCATAGTAACAACGAACCAAAATTTCGAAATTTTTCTTATAGTATTTTTCAAATGTTCATTTAAAATTATGAACGCAACAGTAATATGTATATCGCAATGCCAAAAAAAAAATAGTTTTCTTATAACATTAAATTCGCAATAGTAACAACAAACCAACAACAATTTTTCTTATACCTAGGCCTCTATAATAGTATAATATAATATTTTTCAAAAGTTCATTTAAAATTAGATAGATTGTTGTTAGATAGTTTCGTATTCTCAGAGAATATTTTTGAAAAATTAAGAAATTTTTACAAGTTCTATCTATCTATAGTGTTCAGTTTAAAATATGAACCAACGAAAAAATTATTTATATATATATAAGTAGGAAGGATAGGATTTGGATATAAAAGAATGGAAGAGAATATTTCTCTATAT
The DNA here is from genome assembly GCA_963920725.1 of Rhamphomyia laevipes. Taxonomy (NCBI): domain Eukaryota; kingdom Metazoa; phylum Arthropoda; class Insecta; order Diptera; family Empididae; genus Rhamphomyia; species Rhamphomyia laevipes. Next base: position 55,937,372 of record OY987255.1, on the reverse strand, counting down.
GCATATTCAATACTATTTGTGAATATTTGGCCTACCATATAATTTTTTTTTTATATATTCACAAATAGTTTTGAATATGCAATATGCATATAGAGAAATATTCTCTTCCATTCTTTTATATCCTATCCTTCCTTCCTACTTATATATAAATATAAATAATTTCTTTCTGGTTCATATTTTAAACTGAACACTATAGAACTCATAATAATCTCTCAAATTTTCAAAAATATTCTCTGAGAATACGAAATTATCTAACAAAAGCTTGGTTCTATATGATGCAGGAGTGCACCTGAAGTAGGTGCCGATATTTTAAATGGCTTCGAGTTGACGGAATTTGATATACTTCTTTTAATTTGTTAGCAGCAGAACGAATATTTTCTTCTTTGGTATCTAAGTTATTATTACTTGGTGGACAATCTGTTGTGACTGATAACCGAAAATTTGTTGTATTGCTCGTTTCGTGATCCCTGTGTATATTTATGTTCCACAACTCGTACTAATTTGTCAGATCATTTAATAACCTTGACGATCCGTCCAATTCGCCATTTTAAAGGAGGCAAGTTGTCCTCTTTTAATAGAACCAATGTGCCGATTTTAATATTTGGTATTTCTGTTTTCCATTTATATCTATTTTGAAGTTCTTGTAAATATTCTGTCAGCGTCTCTAAAATTCTTTCTTTAACTATTAAACTAGTTCCCATCTTTTTAATAGCGTTAGGTTAGCTGGTTCTGAAAGAGTATCTGGCTATAGGGGTTCCAGCACAAATTTACGTGTAAAGCCTCTTGTATATTACACTTGAAAAAAGTCGTAATGACATTTTCATTATAAACGATGAAAAGAGACGGAATTAAAAATTTGATAGGAGTGATAGTGAACAAAATAGAAAATTCTCCCTATCACTTTAGTGAAATTCTGACAACTATTTTGACTTTTTTAATTTAAATTTTCTTTCGTTAAATTTTTTTTTTTAAATTTCTGTTGCCACTTTGACAGTTCTGTTCGCTGTAAATTAAAGATTTAATATTTGGATTCAAATAATTTTTATTTGAAATTGAATCAGTAATGGAACCTTTTAGTATCTCGGAGCTTGAAATGATGACTATTATTGCATACTATTTTCAAGCAACAGTAGTAGTGAAGATGAAGAGGAAATACCAAAAAAAGGAGACGTTTTTGAGTGCGTCCTTATTACAGAAAGAGGGAAGAATCTGGCGCGCATATAAATATTGTGGCTTCATTACAACATTTAGGTAAATATATTAGATTTTTATTTATTTATAAATTTTTAAATTATTTATATTATAGATGACTGTGAACTTTCTAAAAATTATATGAGGATGACATACGTACAATTCGAAGAATTGTTAGCACTGGTTGGCCCTGCTATTACCAAAAAAACATTGATGAGGGAGCCTATTAGTGCAAAAACGCGTTTATGTCTAACAATTAGGTAAAAAAAATAAAAATACAATTTTGCAACAATAATTCAATAATTGCAATGTTATTTAGATATCTAACAACTGGAGAATCACAGCAGAGTCTTTCATTGGCATACAAATGCTCAGTTTTATCTGCCCACAACATCATTTGGGAGACCACACAGACTATAAGTGCTGCCTTGACCGTAAAAGTTTTCCCAAAATTAAATAAGGAAACTTTCACGTCAATTGCGAATGGATTTCATTCAAGGTGGAATTCCCCAAATTGTGTTGGAGCAATTGACGGGAAACACATAACTATCCAGGTATTTTAATATGAAATAAAATATTCAATTTTTTAATTTTAAATATTAAATTTTAAATATTCAATTTTAGGCACCTGCAAAATCTGGTTCGTTTTTTTAATTATAAAAAAACATTTTCAATTGTATTACTGGCAATCTGCGACCACAAATATAATTTCATTATGACTGATATTGGGGCACCAGGAAGACAAAGTGATGGAGGAGTATTTGTAAACAGTGCTTTTGGAAAAAGATTTCTTTCTAACTCTCTACCGTAAGATTACATTTATTATTTTAACGTATTTTTATATTAATATTAAATATTTCTGCAGACTACCGGAAGTAGAACTGAACGGTAGAAAAATAGACCACGAAATTGACAATGTTTTAGTGCCAGGGTCATGGAGAGAAGAAGAATACAACTTCATGCCACTGGAAGTCAGAAACAGCGTCAGAAATCCTGCAATAGCTGCAAAAAACGTTCGCAATCGTTTTGCTGATCACTTTGTTGTTGTTGTTGTTGTAGCTAGACCAGGCCTGTAAATGAATCAAACAAAACCTGGCATTTATAACATTGAACACAAACACTACGACTACACTTAGTGCTAATTACTACAAACTACAAATTAGTGCTAATCACTGCAAAACCATAATAAATCAAAATTATAAAAAATAAAAATTAAAAAATTAAAGTAAAGTAATTAAAATCAATATTTAATAAGCAAGAATAAAATTAAAAGCTAAGCAGAATATTATGAACCAAGATGCAGTGTTAGGTCGGGAGACCAAGGAAGGTGGCTACACTTGATGGATTACGCCATAAGTCTATAGCTTCCAGATTAGTGGGATTATTGGGACAGGAAAATAGGTGCAAAGTGTCATGAGTGCCTTGGTTACAGTCTGGACAGGAGCTATCGGTGCCAGCAACTGTTCGTGCTTGATAGCTACGCAATATGCGACACCAACCAGACCGGAGTTGCGCGAGGGTTGTTCTCGTTTCTCTTGGCAATAATCTCTCACTTACATCCACTTGAGGTGGACGGGAACCAAGGACTCTGTTCACTTTGAAGGAGGAGATGGCTGCATCGACAACTTCACGATGGATGGTGTTCAATGCAGCTCGGGATGTGGAGGGATTCCAGGATGAGGGGATGGCGGGGATAATGCTGTCTCTGAAAGATCTGAGATCATGGCGGATGAGGCGGGGAGGGGGTTCACGAGTGGAGATATTATGGTTGGGATGGTGGGGATTATGACAGGCTAACAAGAATTGTTTAGTTAACAATTCATTGTGTTGCCTGACAGGAAGGATGGACGTTTCATCATGGAGGTGGTCGGGATGGGTAATGGAGTGACATCCGGTAGCGATGCGAAGTGCAGCATTTTGTTTTGTCTGGATCTTCGTCCATTGAGTTGGACTCAGGAAGGAAGTCCAGGCTGGGGCGACATAATTGAAGACTGATCTGCCAATTGCCTTGTATGTTGTGATGATAGTTTCTTTACTTTTGCCCCATGAGGTTCCAGCCAATGCCTTCAGAACCCTATTTCTTCTGCTACCAGCATCACAAATAGCTAACGCATGTTTGGAAAAGGAGAGGAGGTTGTCAAACGTGACTCCCAGGATTTTAGGATATTTGAGGGTAGGGATTGGCTCCCTACGACTGCATCATTTACTTCTTTAGTCCAAGAAGTGAAGAGTGTGGCTGACGATTTTTGTGAGGCAAGATGTAGTTTTCTTTCTTTTAGGAAAGATGCCACTTGAACTAGGTACGAATTTAATCGGTTTGTAGCGTCCACCACGTTAACACCCGATGCAGCGATAGTATAGTCATCCGCATATGTGATTAGTTTAATGTCAGGAGGAGGGGCAAGAAGCAACGCTAGGTAGAAGTTAAAAAGAATGGGTGAGAGAACCCCGCCTTGAGGAACTCCCATTTTTAATTTGCGATGCTTGCTGCAACTGTTCCTGAATTCAACATATGCGGATCTGCCATTGAGGTATGATGACAAGAACCTTTTAATGAAGCCGGGAAGATGGGAGCTAAGGATATCATGGAGTAGGATGGAATGATCAACCGTGTCTAATGCTTTGGACAGGTCCAATGCAACGACAACCGTACGCCAGTGTGGTCTGCGGTGGTTTAGACCATCGGCAATATAAGTGAAGAGCTCTGTTAAGGCAGTTGTTGTGCTTCTATGCTTTCTGAACCCGTGCTGGTGCGCAGCAAGTCCTAGGTGTAGTTGGAGTTGCGGAAGCAGGAGGGCTTCTAGGATCTTAGCAACGGGTGAAAGCAGGGAGATAGGCCTGTACGAGGAGCCTTCACTTGCGGGTTTGCCAGATTTGAAAATTGGAATAATTCTGGCAATTTTCCACACACTTGCGATTGAAAATTTTTCCATGGTCAGGTTAAGGACCATCGTTAGATAGTCCAAGCTTGGTGGATTTAGCTTCTTCAACATGACCATGGAAATCCCGTCTGGTCCGAGTGCTTTGGATGGTTTGGCCCTCTTGATGGCATTTTGCACTTCTAGGACCGTGAAGGCTGGACCGTGTAGGTCGTTCTCGAGCGCTTTGAGTCTACGACGGACTGGGCGCATGGCCTTTTCCCTAACAGGCGGATGCTCCACAAATTGCCGAGTAAAATAAGTGGCACATTTCTTACTGTCTAGAAATGAGTTGTCGTTGAATTTTATAGCCGTGCGACTTTGGGAGGTGTTCTTCCCGGAAATGCCCTTTATTGTGAACCACAGCTTTTTAGACCCTGGGGAGCATTGCTCTAGGTGAGTTAACCATTTGGCCCTTCTATGATTATTCACCAGCTTATGGATGTTACGAGTAAGCTGAGCAATGTGCGGGTCATCGGGATCAGTAGTTCTCAATTGATCGCGCTGTTGAGCTAGTCGCGACGCTTCGGGTGGAAAGTTCGGGATGATGTTATTAATCTTACCAATGGGTATAAAGCGTTTTGCGGCTCGGACCAAGATTGAACGAAAGATCCTTTCACCAGAGATAGCATCCAGCGGAAGAGACAGTTGGCTAAGGTGGTCTTCAACGAAGTTCGCGAAACCAGGCCAGTTGGCTTTGTTGTTGTTCATGTAGATTCGCTGTTCGGAGATTACAAAGCCTTCCGAGTCTTCCACTGTGATCACGATGGGGATGTGATCCGAGCTGAGTGCCGATACTGCTTGCCATGATATCTTATGTAGTAACTGAGTACTAGCAAGGGTGATATCAGGCGAGCTAAGGCACGTGTTTGTTATTCTGGTCGGTTGATCTTCATTTAAGGTGGTAAAATTAGATTGTCCAATCTGATCAACAAAGCAGTTTCCACGGTTGTCTCTAGGGAGTTGGGAAAACCAAAGGGGATGATGTGCATTAAAATCACCCATTATCACAGTGCTTTCACCTTGCAGTATATGTCTGATGTCGGGTTGGTAATGCGCGACAATACTGTTGACTGGCGGAATGTATATATTAGTGAGAAACATTTCTGCTTGGCCAGTTTGCACTGTAATACTAAGTGATTCGAGGTAAGGATCGGGAGTGGGAGGGGATGGTGGAGGGGAGAGTTTGTAGGAAACATCACGGTGTAGGATGAAGGCGAGTCCACCACCTCTATCTGATCTATCGCAAGGTGGACAGGGAGTGGGAGGGAGGGATTTTGGTTTCCTGTACAGCCGCAATTTTGATGTTGTTATGGCACATAAAGTCAGTAACTTCAGGAAGTTTATTCCATTGCAGGATTTTAAATGAGTTTGCGGAATGGCCCAGCTGCTGTATAAGGGTGGATACATAAGGAGAGGGTTGGGGAGGTGTTTGAGGTTGGGTAGATGTGTGTAAGGATGAGGATGGGATGTGGTGGGGAAGTTGGATGCTGAATGAGGTGTTGGTGAGGTGTGGTAGAGGTGGGGGACGAGGTTGGGCGTTGGAGGAGTTGGTGCTGGGTGTTGGTGTATAGTTTCTTTGGGAATTGGTTGTGTGGGGTGTGGGATGAACATTGGGAATTTGTGAGGGAGGACTGGATGTGGATGTAGAGGAGCAGCAGCTAGCTATAAAGGTATTATCATAGCTGCTTAAATCTGGAAGTCCTGAGTATGACGTGAAGTGACACCAGTTGAAACAACTGTTGCACCGAACTGACGCAGAGCTCTTTCGGATAGGACGGCTACAGACTGAGCATAGCCATATCCTTGGACCCGGATTTTGTTCAACACCGGCAATAATAAGTAGTAAGTAGAGCAGAGTGGCCGGAAAACCCGCCCTACATAGCAAAAAGAATAGAGGTAGGCATGCACGCAATGAAACAAAGACAAGCTTGAATAATCCAAGCTTGAATGATCACTTTGTCGGGAGTGGTGCTGTGGAATGGCAAAGCAATATATTGTAATAACTTTTTAGAACAACACACAAATACACAAATTTCTATTTAAAAAAAAAAAATTATATTGAACTAAAAAAAAAAAAATTGTTTAATTCTATTTTTAGAAAAATTTAAATTATATTGAATCAGTGAAGGTAATAATTTTCAAAATGTTTAATATACATAAAAATAATAAAAATTAATGTTTTTTTTTTAAAATATCAATAAATATGAAAATCAATATTAATCTTATTTTTTATCAAACTATTATAACTTTAGCTACTACTATCTAAATCAGCAGCTTCATTTTCAGTTTGTAGCAACTGTAATAATTTAATTCTAATTGATGATTTTTTTTTGTTCTGGTAGACGGTACATCTCTCCATTCAACATATTTAAAAAAGATTTTTGCACAGATGGCGGCTGCTCATGTCTCTGTTCAATATTTTCAATTGCATTTAAAAAAAATTCTTGCAATTCTTTTTTTTTATCAAATTCTTGGTTTTGTGTATAAAAATATATACTTATAATTAGAATACAATTATATGTATTCTAATTATAAATTTAATTTTATAATATTTACTCATTAATTTTTTATTACGACGAGGTGTTGACGTCTTTGGAAATAAAGGTTCAGTATTTGTTGTCGAGGAAGATTCATCAAATAATGCTGTAGAAATACTCCTAAAATAAATTTAATTTAATTTGTGCATTAATGATTGAACTATGAGATAAAAATTCACTTACTTTCTTGCTATTGTAAAAATCGAGATATTAAAAGAGGTGGTGGTGTAGCATCTTAATTAATAAAAAAATTAAATATGAGCTTTTGCCCAGTATTAAAACTAGTTTAATTGAAAAAAAATTTCATGCTACTTCCCTGGTGGTAATAATGACAACTTAAAAAATAAAAAAAAAATTTCACCATGATTTAAAATTGCTGTCAAATTGTTCTGGTAAATTTATATTGGGTGGCGATTTTAACTGTAGGAATCAAATATGGGGCTGTTCTAGAGCAAATTCCTGGGGAAATATATTACATAATTTTCTAGCTTCAAGTAACGTATCAATTTTGTATCCTTCAGAATCAACTTACATACCCAATAATGTCAACTCTAATCCGTCCACTATTGATTTCTTCTTAACAAATTGTGTCAATTGCTTTTCATCGCCAATGGTACACAATGCTCTAGGATCTGATCATTTCCCAGTTGTAATAAACTTAAATAATAGTGGTAGCACCCATGAAAATCTAATTCTCGATTTTAAAAATGCTAAATGGAACTTATATAGTAGTCAAATTAAAAATAATCTAAACTACAGTTTTTCCTATACCAATATAAACTCTGTACTTGAAATTGATAACATTATATCAGAGTTCACTAATATAATCAAAGATGCTATTGAAGTGAGTGTTCAAAAAAAATCTACGGTAGCTATTAAACCAAAACCTTTACCAAATTTTATTAAAGAAATAATAAAAAAGCATAATATTGCCAGGAGGAACTGGATTAGATTTAGAATTGAAGCGTTTAAGTTTGGAATGGGATATTTAAATCGTAAAATAAAAGAGAGTCTAATTACAGAAAGAAACAAAAATTGGAATATTATGCTTAATGGTCTCGACAAAGCGTCAGTACCTTTTTGGAACATAACCAAAATAATTAAAAATAAACTCATTTGTATTCCTATGTTAAAAGAAAATAACATCAAATATGTAACCAATACGGAGAAGGCTGAAATCCTATCGCAAAAGTTTTACTCTAATCACAATATCTCTAACATGCTTAGTGATTTAACTACAGTTCAGGCGGTTCAAAATTCACTTTCCATAGTTGAAAATGAAGAAATTGTATTACCTGGGTCTTATTATGTGTCTAAAAGGACTATTATTAATTTAATTAAGTCGTTAAAAAATAAAAAGTCTCCTGGACCGGATGGGATCAGTAATATCTGTTTGAAAAAGTTACCCGTCGTTGGAGTAAATTATGTTACGTTTATTGTTAATTGCTGTCTCAAACTAAATTATTTCCCAAATTGCTGGAAACAGTCTAAACTTTAGACTCTAAAGTAATCGCTATTTGTAAACCGGGTAAGATTCCATCTGACCCAAATTCGTACAGGCCCATTAGCCTTTTAAATAGTATATCTTTGAAATTTAATAAACTAAAATAATTTAAATTAAATCAAAACAAGAAAAGTGTTTGTTTTTATTTTTTTAAATTGAAATACTATTCAAATATAGTGCAAAATATATAATATTTTCGTATTTTTTTATTAAAAAAAAAAGAAAAAAAAAATATTTTTATATACTTTGATATATTTTGAGATTTAAATGAAAAAACAGTAAAAACTAAACCGTACAATAAATTATTTAAATAAATTATTGAAATAACATTTACATATATAAATATTAATAAAATGCAGTGTTTATGTAATAAAAAAATTGACCGACAACATGCTAAAATAACTTGTAGTGATTGCAAAACGATGTTTCATGCAGAATGCGTTAATTTGTTGGTAAGCGATATAGAATTTATGACCAAAAATAAAAAACCATATCGTTGCGATCGCTGTAATGTTCTACGCCGCCAATCATTACATTTACCATCAACACCAAAAACTCTTATTAACACAGAGCATTTGCAACAATCTATTTCTAATGTTGAATCTAATGTTGAGTCTATAGGAAATATTGTAAATATTAAATCTATCAGTGACGTAGTTATGCCTCAATCAATAACTTTGCAACATATTTATAAAGAATTGATAGATTTAAAAAATATTAACACTAATGCACTCGCACAAATACATCAACTTCAAGAAGACAAGAAAAAGCTGTTAGACAAAGTTAACGACCTGGAAACAAAAGTAAATTCTCTTGAACAGCACGAACTTGAAAGTTCTATAGAAATTGTTGGTTTGCCAAATGTTAACAACAACAATGCAATTGAGAATGTAAAAAAAATTCTCGATGAAGCTGTGGGTGTGAGAATTATTGATGACGACATTGATAAATGTTTTGTTAAAAAAATCAAAACAAAACCAGATTCCGATGAATAACAAAATATTAATTCGTCATTTATGAATGTTGTTTGTGTTAAGTTCAATTCAATTAAATTAAAAGAAGAAATTTTGACAAAAAAAAATAGAGAATAAAACTCGTTTGAACAGCTGTATTTCGATGACGAAAATAAAAAAATTAAAGTTTTTATAAATGAGAGTTTAACATCATATAATCGAAAATTATTTATCGCTGCAAAAAAGTTGAAGAAAGAAAAAAATTACAAATATTTGTGGTATCGTTATGGAAAGATTAGGATGAGAAAAGATGATACTGCTAAAGTTTGTGTTGTTAAATCTTTAGATGATCTAAATTTGTTAATATAACTAATTAAAATAATTATTAATTTTTTGTTATGAATATTTTTAATTCTAATTTTGAAACTGATTCTCTACAATTTAACAACAATAATTCTTTTTTTAGTAATTCTGATATTTGTGAAAGTGTTTTTCAACCTAATCATATTTTGTCAAATAATATTTGCATCATACAACAAAATATTAGAAGTCTTAGAAAAATTTTTGTTGAACTCTTGGCACATTTAGAATCTTTCTCTAATAAACCACTTTTCATTTTTTTAACTGAAATTTGGATTTATGATTACGAGAAAAATGATTATGATATACCAGGTTATAGCTTCTTTGCTTTATGTAATAATTCGTATGCATCTGGTGGTGTAGCAGTGTTTGTCAGGTCTGATTACCATTGTAATGTTTCGTATTGTAACTTGCGTAGTGCCGATATAATTAGGTTAGATTGTAATATTGATAATGAAAAAATAGTTTTTTTTGTGTACTTACAGACTACATGAAAATAATTTAGATAATAATAAACCTACTCGTTTAGTGTCTGGTAAATGTTTAGACCATATATTTGTTCGTTTTCAAAATAGTCAAAAATTTTCATATAGTGGTACAACTTTTGATCTTAATATCACAGATCACTGTATGACAAGCTTGCTTCTCAACAATATCCAAATAAAAAAATCAAGTAAAAAAGATCCAGTTGCTGTCACTAAAATTATTGATTTTGATAAATTGAACATTTCACTTTTTAATGAATTTTGGGAAGATGTTTATTCTGAAAATGATCCATCTGTAGCTTATGATAATTTTCTAATAATACTACATAATAAAATAAATGCTTGTAGTTTTCAACCTCCTATTAGGGAAAAAATTAAAAGACTTAAACCATGGATGTCTAAAAAATTAATTGATAAAGTTTCTAACAAAAATAAATTAAGACAAAAATTTTTGAAACATCCCGGTAATACAAGACTTAAAAATTATTATTTAAAGCTATGTAATGAGTTAAAATCTGAAATTCCTGCTTGTCGTGAAAATTTTTACTCAAATGAACTTATTAAAAACAGGAATAATGTAAGAGGTCAATGGAAGGTTGTTAATGATATTTTAAATAGAGGTCAAGATAAAAATAGAATTTATGAGTTATTTTTAGATAATATAAATGTTATTGATAATGAAGAAGTTGCAAATCATTTCAACAATTATTTTGTAAACGTTTCAGAAGACTCAATTCCTAGAAATTGCTCCAGTAATTGTAATTCTTGCAACTCTGGTTTAGTTGAAGATAATTATCAAATGAACACTTTTTATTTTGATCACATTACACCTTCTGAATTGCATAAGTTAATTATGTCGTTGAAAAATTCGAACTCTTGTACGCAAGATGGAATTTCAACTTCAATTCTTAAGAAAATTTCTTTTAATATTGTGGATATTTTAACTTACATTTTTAATAAAAAAAAACTTAGGAAAATTTCCATCTGCACTTAAATCTGCTGAAGTTATACCGCTTTTTAAAAAAGGTGATAGGAGAATTATTAATAACTACAGACCAATTTCTATTTTATCCACTTTTTCGAAATTATTTGAAAAAGTCATAAAAAATCGTTATTAATTTCTTAAATAAAACAATTTTTTTTAGTGAGAAACAATTTGGTTTTCGTGAAAATAGATCTACAGAAGATGCTCTATTAAACTTTTACGAGTATATTTATGGTGAAATTAATAGTAGTAATAATACCGCAGCGTTGTTTGTTGACATAACTAAAGCTTTTGATATGGTAAACCATAAATTACTACTCAAAAATTGTACAATGCAGTGTTTAGAGGGTTTATGTATGATTATGTATTTAAGCAATAGATCACAAAAAGTTAAAATTTCAAATAAATTTAGTAGTATTCGTAATATTAATATTGGTGTACCTCAAGGTTCAGTATTGGGCCCAATTATGTTCCTAATTTTTATTAATTCACTACTAAAATAAGAATTTAAATCTAATAATACAGCTTTTGCAGATGACATAGCTTGTGCGTATGCTAGTGGTAACCACTTTAATTTAATTGCGGATATAAATTTTGATTTAGACTTACTTAGAAAATGGTTCGATAAACATAAGCTGATTATTAGTAATAAAACTAAAATTATGTTTTTCAATATTTCGGGTGATCAAAATATTGATTATAATTTCTATTATCACTCAACTTCATGTGAGAAATTTATAAAAATATATGAAAATTGTGGCCGCCATAGCTTACGATCGTTTTGCGAAAACTGTAATTGTTCAACAGATTGTTTTAAAATTGAGATTGTCGATTTGTTCAAATACTTAGGGATTACAATTGATAATAAGCTTAACTGGTCTGATCATTGTGATATTTAAAAAAAATACTTTTTTACAACTGTAAAACATTTTTATCACCTACGAAATTACTGCACAGAGAAAATTCTGTTGATGATTTACTATAGTTTATTTCAGTCTAAATTGCAATATGGTATAGTCTGTTGGGGTGGTAGTTATTTTAATAAAATTCAACCTAAGTAGTGGTTTGTAAAATAAATCGTAGATGTAGTAGTTTTAATTATTTTATCAGTCTAAAAATTCTTCCCACCAGGCACTTATACTATTATAAAACTTTAAAAACTTTCTTTATCCGTGGCGGTTTTTACCAAAATAGATATGTATCGGTTTATAACCTACGAGCTAATACAAGAAATATTGCTTTGGTACCTAGATTTAATAGAACACACTATGCTAAATTTTACACAATTACTGCACCTAAATTATTTAACAAATTAAATGATGCAACTAGAAATTTACGTATGTTGTCTATTTTTTTGCGTGAGGTTAAAATCTGGCTGTTACAATATAATCATTCGCAAATTGAGGTTCTATTGAATGCTATAGTGTAGTTTTGGCACTTGTTTGACAAATTATGATTGGTTATTTCTTTCAATTTTTTACCATTATATATTGTATTTTTCTTTCATCACTTATTAAGGTTTGTGTATTTTTTTCTTTCTTTTTAGTTTTTAATTTTTTTATTTTTTATTAAAGTTAATTCAGATTTCATTAAATGTATATATAAAAATGATCTCATCCCACTTAAATTTTGTTTGTAAATTAATTTGATGGGGCATTCGATACTATTATTTATTTAATAAAGAATGCTTTCTAACTTTATTTTTTCTCTAATTGAAAAACACTTATAATTTTTATAAAGAAAAAAAAACATTTAATTAGTATACAATAAAAAAGTAAAAAATAAATTTGAATTCTTATAAAATTAATGTAAATAATTAAATTACTTTAAAGTAGCATAATATTATATTTTCTTTTTTTTAAACAATATTTTGTAAATTTTTGTCAATAGAGGAAAATAAAGATATATTTATTATTATTATTATTATTTAGTAGTTAATTATTTCTCCAAATGGAAAATCATGGTTAATGCAAATAAAACTCCAGCAATTTATTTTTTAGAAAGCATAAAAACTCCTTCTTACCACAAGGGCACATTATATTTGACAATAATAATGTTGAATGGGCCAATAATATTAAATATCTAGGTTTAATTATGGACAAAAAGCTAACGTTTAGTTTACACATATCACATATTGTAAATAAAATAAACATTTTAATACGGATATTATATCCTTTCATAAATAGAAAATCAACACTAAGCACTAACAATAAATTAATTATTCTAAAAGTAGTCTTTCAAGCAGTTATGTTTTATGCTGCACCAGTTTAGCAAGAATCTGCTCAATGCCATATTAAAAAACTGCAAATTTGTCAAAATAAAATTTTAAAGCTAATATATAATTTACCATGACATTTTTCTACTATAGCTCTGCATAATTTGGCCAATATTGACTTAGTTCACATCAAATAGCATCTAAATTTTATGATAAATGTTCTTTTTCCGATAACAATCTAATTAGACAATTATCGTAGTACATTAGCTTTAAGTTTAAGTTAGGTTAAGTTTTAGTTTATTATTTTCAATAAGGTTTTTGTATTTTCCTTTTATATTGTAAAATTATTATTAATCAATTTTTTCCTTTTGTTTTATATTTAATAATTTAGTTGATAAGGTCTAATATTGCCTAAACTCTAAAAATGTAATTGAAATTAATAATTTGTATATATGGATGGATGGATGGATTGAAAGAGGGGAGTCCGTGAACCTTCATGTCACTCCCGCCGTGGCGGTTGTGAGCCATCCGCTATCTTTTCCGAATTTACGGATTTGCTGCCATCCATGAACCCCCACTTCGCTCAGTTCGTTCAGGAGGTAGGCACCAAAGCATTTATTACGCAGGTGCATGAGGCATGGATAAGGACACAGGAAGTGTTCAATGGTCTCTCTATCCTCACCGCACCCCCTACAGACGTGCACTTCAGAGCGCCGGATTTTGTAGGCGTGATCCCGCAACATAGTGACCCGTTAAGATCGCAGTGCCCAGGTATACCGAGCTCTTAATGAGCCGCAGGTATTTCTTGGTTACTTTCTCCTTCGGGATCTAGCTAGCCAGATTTGTCGATGAGATTCATCGGCCCATCGTTGTAGGTTCGCATTAAGAGTCTGCAGTGCTACCCTAACTGTGGTCGTGATGACCTCCAGTTGCGATCCTTCTCTTGCTAGCTCGTCTGCTTTTTTGTTTCCCGGTATATTGCTATGTCCAGGAACCCATTTCAATGTGACCCTATTCGACCGCGCCAGGTTGTTAAGACTGTGTTTACATTCTTGGACCAGCTTGGATTTGGTAGTATAGGATTTCACCGCTTTTAACGCAGCCTGACTATCCGAGAAGATTTTCAGGTCCCTATCTTTGGTTCCTTCTAATAGAAGGTGGTTACAGATTTTTTTAATTGCCACCACCTCTGCTTGGAAGACTGTGGCATGGTCTTCTAAGCGAATAGACCTTTCTAGATTTAATTCCTCACAGTACATTCCCGCGCCAGTCAGGTTTCCCATTTTGGAGCCGTCTGTATATGCTGTTAACAGGCCTGCTGTTTGAGACACTATGTCAGTGTTCTAATCAGCTCTAGAAGGGATACTGCGTTTTACGTTTGATTCCAGGAAGGTTTCTTTCTGGGAATCGCTAGGTTTCTCAACATTGGGTATGATGGACTAGAATGACCAGGTCGTCTGCGTAGCATACGACGAGGAATCCCTGCCCTGTGAGTTCGAATAGGATGTCATTCACGACTAGTATCCAAAGCAAGGGTGACAGAATGCCGCCCTGTGGTATACCTTTGTGAACTTTGCCTACCCGTTCTTGATCCCCCAGGCGCATAAATTCTCCTATGTGCTAACATGTGTTCAATCCACTTGGAGATTTGTGGGTTGATGTTTTGTTTATGTAGCACTTCATTAATTTTTTGCAGGAGTACATTGTTGAAAGCTCCTTCCACGTCTATAAAGGTTCCAAGCACAGATTCTTTGAAAAGAAAGGCTTTTTCAATGGTGTGAACCACTTCATGAAGAGCGGTGTCTACCGATTTACCCTTTAAATAGGCGTGCTGTTTGCTAGATAAGGCTGCCGATGGGAGTTTATCTCGAATTTCTCTTTCGCAGATTCTTTCCAGAGTCTTTAAAAGAAAAGAAGTAAGGCTGATTGGTCTGAATGCCTTGGTGGATAAATAGTTATCTCGACCCGGTTTTGGTATAAAGACCACTCTAACCACTTGCCATTTTGCCGGGGTATATCCAAAGAGGATACACGCCCTGAAAAGGTTTTTTAATCTATCAGCTATTGAATCCCATGAGTTTTGGAGGAGAGCAGGGAAGATCCCATCTTTACCTGGGGATTTAAAGTTTGAAAGAAAAAACAGCCCATTTAGCTGCATTAAGGTTAATAAACTCTAATTCCGTATTCTCCAACCTACTGCTAGGCCGGTATGAATCTATTACAACAGAGGTGTCAAAGCATTTCGGGAAATGCTCTCCAATTAGTAATTCTAGTGACTCCCCTGCTGATTCAGCCCTGATACCTTCACTATTGATCAGGAGTTCAGGTTGAATGTTGGTTTTTCGCTAGAAATTTCTTAATTCGTGACGCCTCGTTTACGCTATCTACACCATCACAGAACGATCTCCAAGATTGTCTCTTGGCTGAGCGGATGACGTACTTATAATCTTTGAGAGCAATTTGATATGCGTTCCAATCTTCATCACGATTACAGTTCTTCGCTTTGTTGCAAAGCCTGCGTACCCGTTTACGTTTTTCTTTGAGGTCTTGTGTCAACCAAGGAGGGTCAGAGTCGGATCTGGCCCGTTTCAAGGGACAAGACTCTTCATAAGAATCCATAAGCAGGTTCGTGACATTTACTTCTCTGTCAATATCTTCACACGAGTACAATGTACGGGGGAAGTTAACTGAGAGATTTAATTTTGATTCCACCTTGCTCCTGAAAGAAGCCCAGTCAGTTTTTGCCGAGTTTCTATAAGGAATGGCTGGTGGGACCGTCGCATCAATTTCAAAACGTATATATCTGTGATCCGACAAGGATGCTTCGTTCGAAACTCTCCAATTATGGATGTATGCAGATATATCAATTGTAGTTAGTGTTATATCTATTACTTCCCTACGAGAACGCGTGATAAAGGTAGGATCTACCCCAAGGTTCATTAATAATAGGTTAGTTGTATAAATATAATCAAGCAGTGACTTACCCCTTTCGTTACAGTTTGAGCTGCCCCATACTGTGTGATGAGAGTTTGCATCACAGCCTATAATCAGTTGGTTGTGGTTGTTTTGCGCTAGCTTCGATGGCGGAGGGGTGGGTGAGTCAAACGGTAGATAAACAGAAGCAAAGATGATCTGATTTGGTCTCCCGCTTAATTCGCCCTCTCATGAAACCGCTACGCTATCTTTACTTGAGACCTGTGGGTGAGAAAATAGATTAATATTTTTCTTGGCTACAATACAGGCCCTGGGCCTACCTTGTTCGTTGTTGTAGAACAGATTTACTGATTTGTTGCTCCATCCAAAAACCTTGTTTACGAAGGTCCAAGGTTCCTGAATTAGCGCCAAATCCACTTCGCTTTTCTCGAAAAGTTGTTGTAGGTTGGCCGTTGCCGCCCTACTACGATGGAGATTGATCTGAACAATTCTCATGAATTGTTTTGATCAACCTCCATCTCCAACTCTTCCGTTGACATCTCTTCCGTTAGGGTTTGGTCATCATCTGATGCCAGGAGCGGTCCTAGTAGGAGTAAATCCTCGTGTTCATCGCAAGACGTACCTTTAACCGTTCCTGTCATCAGATCATGTCCAGCCCGGTCATCTGTTTCGCCAATCACCAATTCGGTGATCAGTAAGCCAGATGATTTTTCTAACGGGTGCTGGTTTGGCTTCAGCAGCAGAACTGGAAACCGGTGGTTGTGTAGGGCAGGTTGGCGACACATTTTCTAATTTGAAAAATATGCTTGCCATCCTGTACCACACCTCCCCCTTGGTTTTCTTAATCCTATCGAATGAGGTCTGGTCGATACCCAAAACCAAGTAGATTCCTTGCGAATTCTCCTTAGCATTGTATACCGTCCAGAGCTCAGTCGGCAGGTTGTTCTGTTGCTTAATATGGCTAAGGATGGCTGGTAAAGGTTTAGGCGGACCTATCACTTCAACCGTTACCCTCCTTAGCTTTGGAATGTCATCTTTGCTTACCATCTGTAAGCGGATGTCATCCCAAGGCAACTTTACTTCGCTAATCAATTTCCCCAGGAAGTCTACCGACAACTTGTCTAGACAGACTGTCCAGAAGAAATTGCCACGAAAGCCACTCCAACGAATACGAACCGGCAGAACATCACTGGTTGACATAAAAGCAGCGTCTATAGCTGATTCTAATGCCTTCCTGATGATAGACTGTGTCCCGAGCAATCCTGCCACCAGGTGCTGCAGAGTTGATGACAGCCATCTCGAAGGATGTTTTGTCAACTCCTCTGACCACCTGAGAATAGGAACTCAGGGTTCGTTTACCCGTTGGGATGACCTTCGGTTTTGCGACAGGTTTAGATCTACGATCTAAGTCTGATTTGGGAGCAGGTCCTTCCCTATAAGTTGATAGCTCAGGGACTACCTTCTTATTGGTTGGTCCTGCTTCTCCCGAATCATCCGAGTGGATTCTCTTTTTTGCTGCTTCTGTTGCAACAAGAGCCCGTGCAGGATCAAATGTCCCCATTTGCCAACCTAATGTGGTTGACATGGCAACGCCTGACACCGCACGGACCCCTGCCGCAGCAGGAACAACACAAGTAGTTGCTGGTTTGGCCGGGTGGACCGGTGTTAAACCTGGAAATGCACTAGCGGCTCCCGGGTGTTTCCACTTTTGGGATTCACCCGTGTACTACTCGGTTCTCCACCTATCACGCCCTGTACCGCGCCGCGCAAAATCTCCTTTCTCTGTTTCCGCTTCTGCCCGACAGACAGTGGTTTCCTATCACTTGGTATAACCCCCTTCCGCGCAGACGGACTTCTAAGGTTGAGCCTTTCCAGCGCAGCCCTTTCCCGCTGTCGTTTGCGCTGTTGCGCACCCGACAGTTTATTTTTTTTCTTCTTTTTAACCAGGACCGCACCTCCTGTCGTGTGGGAGGGGTTCGAGGTTTGGGTCGCGTTTTATTCGTGTCGGCCCTATCTACTCTTGCTACTGGCGACTTAGTTGTTACATTAGTAGCAACCAAGCCCTCGCCGGAAGTCGTAGCCTCTTCCGACATTTGTGGTAATATCCTACCACGATTTTTTTTAGATTCGGACATTCAAAATCATGAAGGTGGATTCTCTTGGTTTTCGGTCTTCGCCCTTCGCCGTTCCAGCATGGTTGCACCTACTGGCATCGCCTCAGGGTTCGTCAGACCTACTTAAGCCCCACCTAACATTAAAAAAAAAAAAATATTTACTTACACATATCTGATAGAACACTATTCTACAAAATGTTTTTATTTAATCTATTTTTATATTCCTCAATCTGCATGTTCCACAGTCCTTCGTTTTCCCTTATGGATTCAATTATTAAATCTATAAAATAAAATTTACAAAATTAGATTTTTCTTAGAATTTTTAGTATTTCATGGTTTATACGCTACCGTCACGTATATCTAATTTTATTAAATCAGGTGCAATTTTACTTTTGACATCTGAACCAGTATCTAAAAGATAATGTATTTAAATATGTATATAAATATTTGTATATATATTAAATTTATTTTATAACTTCATCTATACAGTAATTAAAAAAACTGTCTTCATCTTCATATGAACTGAAATAACTTTGCAGCGTATTTACCTCCACATTAGATATTTTGTTTATTTTTTCCTTCTTTTCTGTAAAAGTTACACAAAAGTAATTTACACTTTACACAACAATAAATAGGTATATGTATTACCTTTTTTAATATTTTGTAAAAATACCATTTTTATTTTATTTTATACTTTCAGTCAAATTCTGACAACTTTCACGCATACATACAATAAGTTTATAAACTGGTTTGTCTTTTTTAAGTTTTCGTTGTCTTTTTCGACTTGTTTCGTTGTTTTTTTTTCAAAAAGTCTACGAAAAATCGGAAAAAAGACAACGAAAAAATGAAAAAAGACGATGTTCCCTCTCTATCATGTACAAGGCATTTCTGTATTTTACATCTCTATTTGTTATATCTTCCTAATTTCAAGTGTAATGTACAAGAGGCTTAAATTTAAATAGGCCTCTCAAACTACATTTTCCGACAGCTTGGATTTCTCAAAGCTGTAAATAATCTTTGATATCACCTTATGTACACATGAGTACAAAAGACAATTATGAATACATACACATGAGTACAAAATGCACTTTACATACATAAAGACGCACATTAACATGCATCCATACACATAAACATACAACATGCACATATGCATAAATACATATGAGCAAAAAATACATTTAAGCTCTCTCAGTGTTCCTCACATATTCATATATATGCAACGTGAACCATATACAATACTCTATATAGTTTCCCTTTTGGATCCAGAGGAAAGAATATGTCCTACTTATATTTTGTTTCAACTATTCAAGATCTTTTTTCAGACGCAAAAAGGATGGAAATTAAGTAAACATAATTTAATATTCTGGTTTTGTTGTGTGTTAGCGCCATTGGCTTGTCGAAAATAAATAAACATTTAATATATAAAAAAAACTTAAACTTGACCCACACAAAAAATTTCATTTAACAAAATTCTTATAAAAGTATAAAAAATCTGAATAGAAAACAAAGAGTTCCATATAAATATTTGCATTATTTTTCTTTATTTTAGATAATTACAGTTTTACATATTTCATTTGGATGGATGGATGGATTGAAAGAGGGGAGTCCGTGAAGGACTCAAGCACTCAGGCTAGAAGTAGGCCCATTGTACCACTCGGTGCGAAGAACCTTCATGTCACTCCCGCCGTGGCGGTTGTGAGCCATCCGCTATCTTTACCGAATTTACAGATTTGCTGCCATCCATGAACCCCCGCTTCGCTCAGTTCGTTCAGGAGATAGGCACCAAAGCATTTATTACGTAGGTGCATGAGGCAGGGACAATGACACAGGAAGTGTTCAATGGTCTCTCTATCCTCACCGCACCCCCTACAGACGTGCACTTCAGAGCGCCGGATTTTGTAGGCGTGATCCCGCAACATAGAGTGACCCGTTAAGATCGCAGTGACCAGGTATACCGAGCTCTTATCGAGCCGCAGGTATTTCTTTTATTTCATTAAAAAAAATATCTAATATAAAAAACATACATTTTACATATATTGACATTAATATTTATAAATATTTATTTGTATATGCTTTGATGATTCCAGCTATTCTTCAGATTTTGTTTTCCAACAAGTGTTTCTTGTCACTTAGATATTTGATTTGGTGATTCTATATGAAAGATTTTGATGATGTATAAACCTATCTAAAATTGTCGTATTAAGGAATTATATATGCATATTGAAATCATGGTGTATTTACTTAAAATATATGGTATATATTTCACAACACTAAGTCTTTTTTTATTAAAAAAAAACTAAACTTTATCATCTGATGTTTTGATAACTTTTTCAACTAAATATAGATTAGGATATTTAGTTTTTAGTAAATAAACATGTTAAATCTTATATCCATGAATTTTGATTAGAAGGAATACAAACCATTTAGCAAAAACTTTATCATCTGATGTTTTGATAACTTTTTCAACTAAATATAGATTAGGATATTTAGTTTTTAGTAATGGGATTGCCTCGATAATCCTCTAGTAAATATGTAGCTGGATTAGTAATTGGATTTTTCGTATTTTGAATATTTTAGTAGTCAAGTTTGGCGTATAACCTTTCTCAAAAAGTCCAGTATGTTTTTTAAATTTGCATTACATATATAACCAGTTTAAATGCTATTAATCATTATTATCAACTAACGAGGTAACTTTATATTATTATTATCAACTAATGAGGTAACTGGTTTCTGGTTTTAAATTCATAAGTTTACGTAAAAAATTAATAGTTTTCAATTTACTTTAAATATTCATATAGCTCTACAGTTATAAATATATCTTTAGTGTCATCGGTATGCAGAAAGCAAATAAAAAAATTTTTATTAAAAAAATATGTATGTTTTGTTCTTTATTTCAAGAAAAATTAGTAAAAAGATTTTTTTTTTATGTTTTACTACATTTTATTTTACATTTCTAATGTGACCTCGGTAATTCTGTTTGAAGTAGTTATCCATTAAACTTTGCAATTATTTATATGCATTCTTATAAAGCAGCGCACTGACGAATTAAATTTTAGTTTTATACAACCACTGCTATAGGAAACTTCAATTTTTCTTGTGAATTTTAATTTACCATTAAGGCAAAAATACAAAAAAAAATATATAGACAGGTTAAATCTTATATTTAACTAGTGATTTTTTTATATTAAATTAAGTCAAACTCAATTAATCAGGATTAATAAAAAAAAAATTATATTGAATGTTTTCTTCATACAACAAAAAAAATATATAAACACATGTCTTTTTACTTTGATTACTTTACGAATAATAATTAACAATATAGCAATAATATAAATCAAGCGTCAAAAACAATACAAAATAAAATAAGTGTTACCAAATTACATCACTACTAAATTTATCGAACATCTAAAATAATTAGCGTCATCAAAACAATTTTAAATATATATATGAAAATATGTTTCAACATTCGGCCATATCCTTCTATATAATCGTTGCAAGTTCGTATCTGAAATCTTTTATAATTTGATAAATTGATTAAAACACATGTTTAAGTTATTTTAAAAGACTCTTTGATTTCTGCTTTACTTATGCCCATTACCTATCAATTAAAATATTTTGGCAAGTGAGCATAAATTAAAGGTGAGAAAATTATTAAATTATTTTATTATAATATATATAAAATTTTTCGTGGGAACATCTGTTTTGGAATTTATTGCAAGTAGTGCAATATGCAAATCGTGGGACAAATTCTAAAACGTTGTTGGTTTCTAACATGTGCCGGAATATTTCAATTTCAAGGCCAAAGTACAACATCCCTCCCTATCCGGGGAAAATAACTCTTATGGTCATAAACAAAGCATCATCTTCAAGATTTAATTTATTTAAAAGAATTTGAAATGGCATAAAATATAAAAACTTAGGTTATATAGGAATTACAAAAAGTTATTGATTATACAAAAATGATATAACAATTTTTGTAACATTTTTTTTTATATTCTTATAATTGGAAATTTAGTATATTTGAAAATTTTAATATTACATATACTTACTATATTACATTAGACAAAAAAAATTAAGAGAACTTAAAAATTTACTAATTATTACCCATTTTTTTTATGAATTTACAATTGAAAGCTATAAAAATTTTGAATAATCATGCAATTTTACGAATAGTATGAAATACTATGAAGTCTGGTGATGGGTTGGATGGTCAAAAAAAAAAGTTCGCTCAAAATTTTTTTCTAGGCGTTTCCGAGGTCGGGGAGTCCGAAAATGCAAAAAAAAAAAGTGTCCGGGGGACGCGTACGCGTACGCGTACGCTTTTTATGTGCGCAGCAACATCTCCTAGAACCGCTTGTCCGATTTTAATGAAATTTGGCACACAGGCTCTAACATACCTCGCGCAGGTGCCGGTACAAGATGAGATCGATCCTTTCAGTGGGACCATGTTAGATTTCCCCATTTATGTGGCAACCTACGTGTTTTTGTTCTACAGGAAAATGTAAAAAAAAATTTCATGTCTCAGATTTGGATGAAATTTAAAACATAGGTTGGTATCATGATTGTCCACAAGCCTACCAAGATACAGGTCTGTAACTTCAGGGGGTCCCTGGTAAAATTTCCGATTAAAATTTCGTATACTCTAGAGCATATAGTAATTTTTATCTAATTAGCATAAATTTTGGTACATATGATAGTTTCCGTATGTACTTGGTGTCTGTAAAATTTGAAGTCAATACTTCAGTGGGTCCATGTAAAAATCCGTAATTACTTTTCATAAGTTCAACTATCTATATCTACCGTACCTTTCACCCAATTTCAATGATATTGAACACACAGTTTCATTTAGTTATCTATTTGATACTTCACAAATTTGTAGTTGGTAGGTACAGTACGTTCATGGGAAACTAATATATGAGCAACTTAGTTTCCGAAGAATATTTTCTTTATGCTCTACAGCTTGTAATTATTATCCGATTTCAATGAAATTTGGTACACAGGTTGAGTTCATGATTCTACATTGGTTGACCAAATTACAGGTTAGTAGGATTAGGGGGTCCATGTTAAATTTCCGATTTAATTTTTAATTTTTTTTTTTCATATGTTCTACAGCATATAGTAATTGTTAACCGATTTCAAAGATATTTTATATATAGGCTAATTTTGGGATCTAGTTGGCTCTCCTGAAATTTGGAGACCTTCAGGGGGTTCCTAGAAAACAGTTTTAGTTTCCGAATTTTATATAATTACGTGTTTTATAGCATGTAATTATTATCTGATTTTAATGAAATTTGGCACAAAGGTAGACCTTCTGATTATGCATGTGTTGGCCATGTTAGAAGTTAATACCTTCAGGGGGTCCATGCTAAAATTTCCGATTAATATTTCATATGTTCTAGAACATATGGTAAATATTATTCAATTTCAATGAAATTTTGTACACAGGTTGGATTCGTGATTACGCATGTGTAGACTAAGGTAGAAGTTAGTAGCATGAGGGGGTCCATGCTAAAATTTCCGATTAATATTTCATATGTTCTAGAACATATGGTAAATATTATTCAATTTCAATGAAATTTTGTACACAGGTTGGATTCGTGATTACGCATGTGTAGACTAAGGTAGAAGTTAGTAGCCTGAGGGGGTCCATGCTAAAATTTCCGATTAATATTTCATATGTTCTAGAACATATGGTAAATATTATTCAATTTCAATGAAATTTTGTACACAGGTTGGATTCGTGATTACGCATGTGTAGACTAAGGTAGAAGTTAGTAGCCTGAGGGGGTCCATGCTAAAATTTCCGATTAATATTTCATATGTTCTAGAACATATGGTAAATATTATTCAATTTCAATGAAATTTTGTACACAGGTTGGATTCGTGATTACGCATGTGTAGACTAAGGTAGAAGTTAGTAGCCTGAGGGGGTCCATGCTAAAATTTCCGATTAATATTTCATATGTTCTAGAACATATGGTAAATATTATTCAATTTCAATGAAATTTTGTACACAGGTTGGATTCGTAATTACGCATGTGTAGACTAAGGTAGAAGTTAGTAGCCTGAGGGGGTCCATGCTTAAATTTCCGATTAATATTTCATATGTTCTAGAACATATGGTAAATATTATTCAATTTCAATGAAATTTTGTACACAGGTTGGATTCGTGATTACGCATATTTATACTTAATATAATTATTTTAATAATATTATTTATTATTAAGGAAATAAAAATATAAAATTTAATCAATAAATAATAAAGATGAGCAATTTTTGAAGAAACCACTGTTTGTTACAAAGATAATGTTAATTACAAAAAACTTTTGGACATAAATCGCTGTTAAACAACATACTATGAGTTATCTGCTCCCCCTAGTTAGCAGCTTTTTTTAATATTTATATTTCTTTAAGACTTTGATTTCGTGTATCTATTTGTAAAATATTTTTAATATATGATTAATTTTTACGTTAAAGATTATATGAAAATTAATATTTAAATCTAAAAAAAATATTAAAGTTTTTTTTTGTAGTTATTTCAGTATTGTTTTTGAATAAAGATTTATTTTTACATATTTAATATAAACTTGTATAAAAATTACAGCAAAAAATAACGTATTTATCGATTACAATTGTCTATATATATACTTTATTTGAAAATTAATATTTTATATATGTATTTAATATGATTGACATCTAATTGTTTAAACTCGGTATCGGTGTGTAAAGTTCTTTCGAATGGTAATTTAAGTTCTTTGTTACCATAATGTCATGGTTTCTAATTAGTAATTAGTAATCGAGTATCTAATCCTCATCAATCTCAGAGCCAAGCTCCATCTTCTCGTAACCAAGAAAATGGGGCCCGAAAAAGTGACCGATAATTTGTTTGGATCAGCGAAAACAAGCATAAGGAGAGATAATGTTAGTAATTTATGTTAAAGAAACATATATATAGAAAAAAATTATCTTTTTATCCTTAAGCTTGATTTCTTGCACTTTCTCACATGCTGAGAAATATTTTACTATCCGCAATGGATTAAGCTCTGATGTTTCCACCACCGAAAACAAAGCAGATATTACTAGATTAGACACTTACTGCTTAATACAAACAGTTAAATAAATTAAATAAATAAAATAAAAATAAATATATAAAAATTAAAGCAACAAAACATTAAAATTTGAATTAACAAGCTACCACTTAGATAGGGCTTCACAATTCTGAAAAAAAGCTACTACTTCCCTATGTCGTCACCTGCTAATTCAAATAATTAAAAAAATAAAAAAAGTAAAATTGTTAGAACTAAAGTAGTTCTAAAACAATAAGTATATAAAAATAAACATAATTCGCTAAGGAAGAACTGAAATGGCGTACCAGCGTCAAAAACCAAACAAATTAACAAGTTACCACTAGCTTTAGGCTTCGAAATTCTGTAAAGAACGCTACTACTTCCCTCCACTGTCACCTGATAATTTGGGACTTAAAATTTAAAATAAAAATATAAAATAAAAAATAAAAAAAGCCGTGCTAGATTCCAATTAGCAGTTTGTAATAATCAAAAATCATGAAAAAAACCATTCGTCAAAATAAATATTAAATAAATGTATAAAAACAAACAAATTAAAAAGGTTACCACTAGCTTCAGGCTTCATCGATCTAGGATGAACGCTACTACTTCCCTCCACTGTCACCCATTAATTTGAGGCTTTAAAAATTATCAATTATATATTTAATTGAGTAGTAAAGGAAGCACCCTTAGTGTATAAATTGCACTTTTTGCTAAAGACAACACGCTTAACAGTTCCACACTCAATACACCGTAGTACTAGAAACCAATGCATTTAATGCGTTAAAAAGAGCACCATATACAAAACCAGCTATACAATCCTGTCCCCTGATTGGCCAGTGCGTGGCCGGGGGCCGGTCCTGTGCTGTTGTGTTTACAGGTCTGTGGAATGTCTGTAATATACCAGTAGAGTAAATTTGTTGTATGAAATTTGTATTTAGTATGGAGAAAATGTGAATGCACCGGTAGAGTAAAAAGCGACCTGTTAATTGTGATATGTTGTCTCGGTTTTGTGTGTATGGTTTACACGGTCACACTTGTGTTTGTTTTTTGCGAGTTTTGTTTTGCAGTTGTTTGTACCCGCCTTTGTAAACAAAAAAAAACTGGTAAGTATCAGGCGCAAGCTTGTTAAAAAGCACATGGTTAAAAAGCACGTGGTTATTGAAGGCGTTCTGTTTGTTGTTTTCTCTTTAAAGTGTATTCTTTTTATTTGGAATTTGTGTTTATGTTTTGTTATGGTAATCCGTTGCGGCCGCCTTTTTTTTTTGCCAACAAGCAAATAAAAAAGTATCAGGCGCAAGCTTATTCGTAGTAAGTTAAATATAATAAGCACATGTTATTTTGTAAACAAAAAAAAATGTGTTATGTAAATGTAAAAATTTGTAATTGAATATACTCTCGGGCATAAACAAAGAAAATAAGTTGATTTTGAACTTGATTTTTATTTGCAAAGGTTATGAAATATATGAACTTAAAGTTTTTTTTGTGATAAGCAAAGTCAATGTGAGATTTTGATTTTGATTTTTGTATTTTTTTACATCTTTATATTATATTAGAAAATGTAAAAAAAAACGAGTTTATTAAATATGAATATAATATTGATTTTTTAAAATATTGAATGCTACAATAATAAAAATAAATAAAATTTAAATTTCATCTTTATATCAGTTTTTTCTTTATTTATTTAATAGATATAAGATTGATATTGAATTAAAAATTAGACCTATAAGACCCATACAATAAGCTAAATATTTTATTTTGTTATGTTGAACAGATAATTTGCCATCTTCTTTTTTTGGTGATCCTCTGTCTGTTGTACCACAAACATCAATACACTCGTTTTTATGTTTTTGGAAGTCGTCAGAAAAAATGTAACAATATCGTCTTTAGACCAATGTGATATCTGAACATTACAGTAGTAACACTGTACAATATCACCAAAGTTTAAATAAAAAAATCCATTCGATGCCAATTCTTTAGGCTTTATAAAAGTCTTAGGCCAAATCTCAAATGTTTTGAGTCGTTCTTCTTCTTCACTTAATAATGTCATTTCAAGAAATACTATTTTATTATAAATACCATTGTCAAACCACAAACGGTATTTATACTTTTTTTATCTTAGTTATGGGTAATACGAATTCAAAAATTAAAACTACGTACTATAATAAGGAAGGACCGAATATATATGGTTCTATTGCAAAAATTCATAATGCTTTAAGAAATAAAAAAATAAGCCACAATAAAATAAAGGATTGGCTTAAATCTCAAGATGTTTATACATTACATTACCCTGTAAAAAAAAATTTCCCTCGGAATCACTATGTAATACAAGATATTGACCAATTATGGGAAATTGACTTATGTGACATGAAAATGTATAAGAAAGTTAATGATAACTTTACATTTTTGTTATCGGTCATTGATGTATTTTCGTAATACGGTTGGGTAGTACCTTTAAAAAATAAAACTGGTAGAGAAATAACTAAAGCCTTTCATAATATTCTTGAACAAAGTGGTAGAAAACCTATTACAGTTCAATCAGACAAAGGTAAAGAATTTAGGAATTCAAATTTTCAAAATTACCTAAAACACAATAATATTCGACAACGTTTTCCCAGCATTTTATCTACACAAAAAGCTGCAGTTGTTGAACGATTTAATTGTACAATAAAAGAAAAAATGTTTAAATATTTTACAGAAAGTGCTACTAAAAGATATATTAATATATTGCCAAATCTTGTAAACTCTTATAACAATTCGATTCATAGTACAATAAAAATGAAACCAGCAGATGTTAATCGTAGTCATGTAAAGCATATTTATCAAATCTATAAGAATCTGTATAAAAAAGATCCCCAAATTAATGTAAATATATTCCAAGAAGATTATGTGAGTATTGTAAGAAAAAAGGCAATTTTCGAACATGGATATACACAAAAATGGACAAAGGAAATTTTTCAAGTTTATAAAATTATAAATAGAGAACCATATCCCCTATTTATTTTAAAAGACTTGAAGGGGCGAGAAGTTGAAGGCAGATTTTATTATCAGGAGCTTCAGAAAGTACATAAAAAATGATAGTTTTTACTCACCCATTTACAATGATGATTGCAGGGCCGTCGGGTTGTGGCAAAACTACATTTATTTGTAAATTAATTAGAAACATGGAAACATTTATTAAGCCTGTACCAAAAAAAAATTATATGGTGTAATCCTGAATTTAGTGCAGTACCTAAAAGTATACGAAATTTGGAATATCATAATGAAGTGCCCGAAAATATAAAGAATGAAAATAATGAACCAATATTGATTGTACTGGACGACTTAATGTTAGACTCTTACAATACAAAAATTTGTGAATTATTTACTAAAGGATCACACCATCGAAATTTGTCAGTTATTTTAATAACCCAAAATGTATTTCATCAAGGAAAGCATTGTCGTGATATATCACTTAATTCCAAATATTTGGTACTTTTTAAGAATCCTCGAGACAAATCACAAATAGTTCCTTTAGCCAGACAAATTTACCCTGAAAATTCAAAAGAATTTCTGAGAGTATATAATGAAGTAACATCGATCCCGTATGGTTATATTATATTAGATTTGACACAAGACATCAACGATATATTTCGATTTAGATCAAATATACTTAATCCAAAATATTTTGAATGTGATTGTACATTAAAACAATTAACAGAATTATCTGACAAACATGAAACGTTTGAAAACAAATCATCATATGTTACATGTGTCAAATCTTGCTTAAAAATTGTAATTCAGAAGTTATTAAAACTATTTGTGAAATTGCTATAAATATCTTGAATGGAAACCACAAAGTGTCAAAACATACTTTTAAACATTTAAATAAGAATAAAAAAATATTGCGTTGCTTAGCTTGTCCTAAAAAAACAATAAACATAAAAAGAAAACTTATTATACAAAAAGGTGGTTTTTTACCTATGTTAATAGGTTCTGTATTATCAGGAGTAGTAGGTAATTTGTTATCTAAGTATTTAAAAAATGAATAATCTACAGCGAATGATTGTTATACCGCCGAAACTGTATACAAAACTCAAAGATAATTTTAATAATGATGCTGAACTCTCACACCTTGATAAAAGTATGAAAGAAATACTAAAAAATAAAAAATTGTCCGATAATGAAAAGTGGTACGTATATCGTCAAAATCTTGTAAAATTTGCTAATAAAAAAAGACAGCATTTGCAACAAAAACCTTATAGTAAGCAATATCAATTACAACAAAAACCCTATACTTCAAACAGTGTAAATAATAAAAAAATATTGTCAAATATGAGTACACAAACCAAACTATATCTACCACAAGTTAGTAATAGAAACAAAAAGATTCAAACAGAATTATCAACTAAAGAAATAGGTCTGCAATATTACCCTCCAGAAGACGAAATGTATACATTTGAACCATCTAAAAAAAATAATAGTAGTGATTCGGGAACTGATGATGAGGTTTTCGATAATAATGATGAGATTAGAAAAATAGCACAGTCAGCAACAACCACAGGTAAACGTATAAAAGAAAGAAAATCTATAAATTCATCAGATGTTCGTATGTTTGAAACAGATGAAGGTGATATTATTACAGTACCTATATTTGAAAGACCTAAGAAGGATACGAGTATAAATCGTCAGTTACGTTCTTCTACTAAGCAAAATGATAATCAATCGGTATTAAATTTTCCAATACGAAAAAAGATTATTTCAAAATCAGAAAAGGATAAACCAAAAGCACCTTCGGCACTAGATATTGCAAAGTGGAAATCTTATAGATAAAAAAATGAATCAAAGAGATGATTTTTATATTACACTTTTGAGTGATGCTTCTACTAATTACTATCAAAATAATTCACTAACAAGTTTCACAAATAAACTTCCAAGTGTAATCAATTTAACCCATGGTATTTGGAAAGTAGGTGTCTGCGAAATATATATTAATGATTTTATACCAAATATTTTCAATGAAGATTATGAAGAGAGTGCATTTATAATAATCGGCAGCACTGATAAAAATATATTAGGTATAGGAAAAACTTATCTTCCGTTCAACAAATCTGATTCAAGATGTGATTGGAAGGCAATAATCTTAAAACTTCTTGAAAATATCTCTGGAGGTCCAGGACATAACAAAAAAGAATGTGAACGGCATTTAATTTCAGAAATATATAGTTTTTTAACAAATGATAATAATTATAATTATAAAGAACCGACTAAAACTATAGAAATTAAAGATACTAAATATGTATCCGTGTGTATAAGTACAAGCAGTCTTAAACTTAATGTAAAAATACCAATACAAAGATCATACACAGTCAAGGGGTTTTTAAAAGTTATTTTTGACCAAGTGAAAAATATTAAATCATAAAAAGAAAAACTTTTAAAAGATTTTGAAGTGTTTCTAAGCGAATTTACTTCAATAACAAAACCATCTATGATAAATATTTATACAGATATAATAGAACCGTGTTTTGTTGGTGATTCAAAAGTAAGAGTTGTTAAAACTATTGAAACCAAAAACGCCTATGATTCAACAATAATCAAATATTATAATGTACAATACCATATCGTAGAGAAAAAAGATTTTGATAACATATCCATCAAGTTAACTGATAAATTCGGATATGATATAAATTTCAGCAGAAGTGTAATACCTACAAAGATATTATTACATTTTATAAAATTTTATATATAAATAAAGATAAATTATTGCATTGTTAGCTATTAAACAATGAACCGTCATTATATAAAATACTACTTATCTCAAACAGGAGGTTGTATTGAGGATATAGGTCCCCTGTTTCATTCAGCAGTAAATTATCAAAGAGGTCGAGGTTTAGGAGATATTTTTGGAGGATTATTTCGCTATATAAAACCGCTTTTATCATCTGGTATAAATTTTTTAAAAAATGAAGCACTTTCAAGTGGAATAGGTGCTTTATCAGATATTGCTTCTGGAGCAAGTCCTAAAGAAGTATTTCAAGATAGAGGAACAGAAGCATTGAAGAATTAAAGACGAGGAGCTGTAAATAAATTACATACAATGTATGGTTCCGGAAGGAAACGAACTATAAAAAGGAAAAAACCCTCAAAAACTAGTCATTCGCATATCAAACTGAAGAGACGTAAAGTTAAAAAAGTTAAAACACCTAAGAAACGAGTATTAGATATTTTCGATTAAATATGTTGGAGTGTATGAAATGTGAGTTGGATATATTTAATTCACCGCCTATTCAATCAAGTATTTTAAAATCAGAAGAAGTAGCCTATAATCCAATAGCTTCGTTAGATAATTTGTCAAATATTGAATTTGTTTCTTTGGGGCATGGAGATACATATAGAGATCTGTCATCAACATATCTAAAACTAAAAGTACAAATTTTAAAGAAAGACGGATCTGCGTGGAATGATGACAAAGATACTTCTACACCTCCAAGAACAATACCTCAACCATCAATTGTTAACAATTTACTACATTCTATGATTAAACAATGCAATGTTCAACTAAATGGAAAAAATATTACTTCATCTGACAACAATTATAATTACAGAGCATACCTTGAATCTTTACTTAATTATGGAAGTGATGCGGCATCTACACATTTGGAATGTGCTGGTTGGTATTTAGATAAACACGATGTAGGAAAATCTGGGGCATCAGAACGTAAAAAACCGTATAATAATAGTGGGGTTGTTGAATTGATGGGTAAACTTCATGTCGATATGTTTAATCAACCTACACTATTGATAAATAATGTTGATATAAGAATTATACTAACATTGGAAAAACCTGATTTTTATATTTTTGCGGACGATAATGATGAAAGTCATATTAAGATACTTGAAGCTACATTATTTATGAGGCATGTCAGCATTTTACTTGCTCATAATGCCGTTTTAGAAAAAACCAATGCAAAATACCATTACAAACGTGTAGAGTTAAAATCGTTCACAATACCATCAAACGGTTCAAATATATCATTAGACAATGTTTTCGTAGGTCAACTTCCCAATACTATACTTTTCTGTATGACTGATAATGAAGCATTTTCTGGCAAACGCTCAAAGAATCCCTTCAATTTTAAACATTTTGATATGACTCAATTTATGCTATATGTAAATGGTGTACAAATTCCAAATTCTGCAATTGAAACTAATTTTACTGATAAAAATCCAATTGATACAAGAGCATACCATACATTATTTAATGGTACGGGAATTCATCACATTAAATCACAAAAACAATGTTTAGCAAAGGATATTACATTCTAGCATTTGATCTTACTCCTGACATGTCAGGAAACGATTCCTGCCAAAGCTTATTGAATCAAGGTACTGTAAGAATTGAAGCGAAATTTGCAAAGGCCCTAAATACAACTGTCACATGCATTGTATATGGTGAATTTAATGGAAGCTTACAAATTGATAAAAATCGTAATGTGTACACAAACATATAAATAGCAGAATCTCAACAGTTTTAATACATTTAACAATAAACATTTAATTACACAACAAGAACAAAATGGTTTTCAAAAATTATGCCTTAGTTGATATGACCTTCTGCTCTGATAATAAGAATACAGTTTTTGTTAAATCTATTTCTATTACCGGAATAAAAGAATCATGTAAAATCTTTAATAAAGAATTTAAATATAAATATCCAGCAAAAGACGGATTAGATAATAGTATTGATAAAAGTAACAATGTTGTATTTGGAAATCTTTTAAACAAAGAGGTAACTACAGAACTTGAGCAAATATTTAAGAAAATTGACATTATATTAACTAATGGTAAAATAAAAACAGAGTTTTTACAACATTTCATCGTCGATAGTTGTAGTAGTAGTGATACAAAAATATTAGATTTGTCAACTTTTGAATAACATGGATACATTACAAATTACAAATATATTGAAATGTAATAGATACACACGAAATTTTTTTAAAGGAGTTTTTGCATTAGATAAAATCCTCAAATTTATTCAAAGACCTGCAGTATTTGTTGTCAATACTGATCCTTCAACAAAACCTCGAACTCACTGGGTAGGGATTTTTTGCCCCCCGGCCGGGTGTTTAGAATTTTTTGACTCATATGGTCGTCGACCCTACCAAAAGGAATTTATAAACTTTTTAAATCGTAATTCAATTTGTTATATTGCAAATGCACGTCAGTTACAAGGCTCATGGTCAAATGTTTGCGGTCATTATTGTTGCGTTTATTTGTGGTACAGATTAAGTGGTAAAAGTATGCAGTATTTTTTAAATAAATTTGACAAATATGATTACGACAAGAACGATAAACTTATTTTAGTAATGTTTAGACAAGTTTTTTTAAATATTTTAAACAAAGGTAATAGTAAAAGGAACAACAACAACAACAACAACAAATGGCAAATATGTAAGCCATGGGATGTATAAATGCCTGCACAATCTAAAAGAATTATTCAGTTTCTATAATGAATACTTCGAAAGTAGCACGAAATCGTAATACTTCGTCTTCTTCTTGTTCTAAAATAATAAGACCAACAGATGAAAAAAAGAAGTGCAGCCCAAAAAACTACAACAGGTTGAACAGTTTTCCGAAAAATTTGTTGCTAGCCTACACATACTTTTTAAATGAACAACACACATGTAAAGTTATTATCGGATTCAATTCTGAAACTTTCGAAGCAGAAATAATTTTCCATCGTTTTAAAGAAATTTCTTTGAATATTTCCTTCAAAGAATGGCAAAAATATTTTACTAATTTGAAAGAAAAAAGTCCTACAAACGCAACTTCTCAAATGTTGTTGGACTCTTTGCTAGAAAACATTGATCTTAAGAAAAAAGTATTTGTGAACTTATGGATATCATCAGTGACAATAATAATAATAACAATAAAATCTTTTCTCTATTTAAAAACGAACATGATCAATTTTTAACTTTAGTAGAGTTTCTGAATGTAGTCATGTGCTACAACAACAACGCTACTCCCAGCATTAGAGAATATTTCAACAAATACATGGATAAATGTAAAGAAAAAAAATTATTTGAATTGTCGTTTGATGACTATTACATTCCGATGAGTCTATCGCATGTGCACTGCAACTATTCCAGATTATTTTTCGAAATACCAATATATTGTTCAGGGCAACTATTTGAAAACCTAATAAAAATTGATTTTAATATATAATGTAACTTTTTTTTTTCTTAAATATAAAAATATAAATAATAATCTTTAAAAATCAATTTTTTTATTTATAAACATATACATATACATATTTATACAGTTTCGTACAGCACATCTATAAGTTTTATTTTTATTGTAATGAATCTCACAATAAACATCATAATTTTTTAATGAGGTTAATTTAGGTATACAATTTTCCAGTTCTATAATCTCTGTTGATGCTTGTAAGTACTGGCGTAAAAAGACCTTTTTCTGTATGCCTTTAATATATATTTTATATTGACTAAATGTTCTCAAAATATCTCCAATGTCGTTGTAAGCAATTAAGCCATCTTTCCAATGCATACTGTTAATATTGTTACAAATATAATTTTCTTGATGAGTATTAGCATCATTTAATTCTTCTTGAGGATATGGTGGTTTGAAAAAATATAGAGTTGGAATTAGTGAACCTTGTTGCAGTATTGCCAATTCTTTTACAAAATATTGTCGCCCATTTCCTACTATAAACTGAAGATCAACAAATAATATTTGTTTATTCATTTTTTTTAAAAAAAAAACGTTGTTTCTAATGAAAAGTTAAATACAAATAAACCACAAAACATGTTTTCAGATATTATATACATACTTTATTCCTTTTTTTCTTGTACATTATTATTATTATTACTTAAAATATAGAATACAATTATTTTTTAGCATTAAAACGATTTATATTGGAGTTAATAGCCATATGGGATTGTTTCGAAGTTGTAAACTACACATATTCTTTTTGTAAATGTGAAACCAAACTTTTTATTCGTTGCTTCTGTAATAACTTGAAAATGTTTTTTTCTCTTTATTTTATGAGCATCATGAACTGTATATGATCCTGTGGTCATTGGATCCATAATTAATTTTTTCAAGTTGTCGAAATTGAGTATCTTTTTGTTGGTTAAATTGCAAGTAATACCTTTACATTTTGCAATTTCTCCCGATTCGTTGTTTTCAGGATTCCAATATTTATAAGAATAACATTTTGGACCTGTTGAAACAAATTCAGTAATGTAGGTTCTTGGTCCATAATCTGCCAATTCATTTGTGAATTGTCCTAAAAAGTTACCTGTGGTAGGTTTATATACAGAATCTTTGTTTTCAAGAAATATAATAGAATCTGTATCGCAATACAGCACATTTTTTCCAATTTTTTCCAATTCTCGGTACAACATTATACGGGCATGTGCTGTTGTATATATACCTGCGGGTAAAGATACATGGTTTAGTGGTGGTATACAGTCAGCATTGTTGTATTTCCACTTAATCCAGATTTGATCTTCTCCAGCAATAAACAATTCTTCAATTTCAATACCTGGAGAGTGTATAAGAGCGTTAAATTCTTCAATCGTTGATATTACACTAGTTTGCTGTGATTGAAGCTTCTGAATCAGTTTACCCCAAACTGAATTGAGGCTTAACTTGGAAGTATTGCGATACGAGGGGTTTGGCTTAATTTTTAATATATCCAGCAGAACATTTTCGGTCTCGAAATATGCTTTGATAAAAGCTGTTTTCTCTTCGGAAGTATTACAACCTTGCGGAAATCCACTAGCTTCTTGTTTAAGTTTAATGAACGTATTCATATATTCGGCAAACAAGCCCCTTTTTTGCTTACAGGATCATATTTTGTTGTTTCGTATTCCCATACTTCATATAATTCCAATATTTTATAACCTCTTTCTAAACTTAATTTTACTTCTATTGCTGCCCACGTCCCAACTAAACTACGTTCATCAGTATTGTGCGTACATGAGTCAGTCAAGTTTCCGTTCTCTCCGCATGTTCTACATAACAAAAAAAGAATTTTTTGATTAAGTCTTATCGGTAGAACGGGTATATACAATTTTCTAGGAGCTAAAATCCGACATTTTATTATTCCGTCAATTTGTGTAATATCGGGGATATTTTTACATTGATCTCTATTATAGATCTTAGGTTCTTAGGATGACCAATAGGGTATTTACAATTTTTATTTACATAAGGGTATAAAGAAGTAAAATCTAAGTAACGAATTTCATCACCAGGTTTGACTTTAGCGTAAAGTTTAAATATTTCAGTTCGCCCTCCAAATATTGAATCTCTAA
The DNA here is from genome assembly GCA_963920725.1 of Rhamphomyia laevipes. NCBI lineage: Eukaryota > Metazoa > Arthropoda > Insecta > Diptera > Empididae > Rhamphomyia > Rhamphomyia laevipes. The sequence continues at coordinate 55,900,788 of OY987255.1, read as the reverse complement.
GTTCTAAAGCGTTATACAAAAGAAGGGGGTTGTTATTTAGGTTTTTGTTTATTAAGGGGTTCTTTTTCAAAAATTCTTGAAAATCACATAGTTATTACATTGAATTTTTTTAATTTCAAAAATTCATCTCTAAATAAATGACTTTCATATTTATTTTCAAATGTTGTACCGAATATTATTGCGGTTCTATTATGGAAACACTTGGGACAGCCATGATAAAAACAGCCTAAAAATTCATATACTGTATTTGTTACTGGATTGTATCCATCAACTTGAAAACCACAGTTTGGTAAGACTTCTTCAAATTTTATATCCCCGTTTACTTTTTCATTTTCAAAAATTAGCCACTTTTGTCCAATAAAAGACTGATTTTTATTAGGCTTATAGTAGGTGTTACACCTAGTGTATTTTCGGGCATGATTTTTTTCCTATAAACAAGCATTACTGCTTGTGCAATTGTAAAACTTTCAAGAAAAGAATTTATATCTATCAAAGATACAAAATCAGACATGAATCGAAGACAACATTTACGAAGGATGTTTACATCCCCCTGACAATATTTAATAAGTTCGTTACGGTTATTGAAAATATAACCAGAATTTTTCAAATCTTGCCACCACTTCTTTAAGTTTTCCATTTCTTTTGCACCTAAGCTCTGAGTAGCAAAAAAATTTAACTCAGGAATATCGCCTATATAATTATAATTTTTATCTATATTAAAATAATGGGGGTAATCACCTTTACTAATTCCTTCTAAACCAAAAGTTTTAGGGAATTTTGCCAATGCCATTGGTAAAAAATTTAAGGAGTCTATAAATGAAATATTTTTATCAAATGTAATTTTAAGTATTTTAAATCCACCTAAAACCGGTTTGATAGGTTTATTTCTTTTCAACAATTCTCTTATTATGAATTGCCCATCATAACTTTTAAAATTATGTGCTATACAGCAAACTTTATTTTGTACGTTGGCATTAAGATTTAACAAAAAATCTTTAAATTTTTTTATACAATCACCATCAATATTATTTTCAAAGATGTGCAGCCTTTTTTTACAATTTTGACAATTATAATCATCGTCGTCAATTGAATGACAAAAATGGCACACCTTATTTACAACACATAAATTGGGTATATGTTCAAAACTAGTTGAATTTATTTTATGATCTTGTGTACATTCAATGTCGTAAAAAATTATAGTATATTTTTGTGGTCTTTTTTTTGTATATTTTTTTATAAAACATTGATGGGTTTTTTCTACAAATTTATAACATATATTACAATACTTTTCATCACATGAGTGAGGAGTATAATTTCGTTTAGTGAGATCATAATATTTGAAACAATTTGGACAGACTTTCAGCATATCACAAACTAAACCTTTGCCGTATTTATTTTTTTTATGGTTTTCGTAGCACTGTGTACCACGAAAAATTCTCAGACAATTATTACATTTACATGCAACCGACACAAAACTACATGGAGGACATAACTTTGCAATATTTACATATTTCTGTACAGTTATGAGTACTTGAAAATAATTTATTACAAAATTTACATTCAAAGTTTTTACCATAGAAAGATTTTACGTTTTTAATAGTAACATAGTGTTTACAATTTTGAAAATAAAATAAATTTATTTTCTTTATACCTTTTTCCTGTAACCGTATTATTTTTGTACTATCTGCTTTATCAGTGTACACCGTGATATTATATTCTGGATTTTTTTTTTTGAATTTTAAAAATATCCTCGATATTACACCCAAGATCTGACGTAATAATATTTGACTTTTTTAAAAGTTTGTTAACTTCTTGTGATAGAAACTTAGAATTTTTACGTAAACATTTCTTTAAAGCTTCACTGTTATTATCAGCCAAATATTTTCCAATAATAATAGATTGTGGTAAACAATTAGTATTGTTTTTTGAACCAACATCTATTATGCTATTGGTTTTTCTTTTAAGGATTTCAGATTCGGTCATGTGCTTTATATCTAACCGTCCCTTACCCGAATGCACTTGTATGACTTTAGCAGAAATTTCAAGCAAATCAAATGAATTAAACGATTGATTTGATTGCAAAACTGTGCCTAATAAGTCCGTAATCATTTCAGAAGTAATGATTGAAATTTTCTTAAAAGATAATTCAATGGGTTTTGTATTTTCTATTGACGGAATAGTGATCTGTATACCCATTAGATCGTCTTTAGAAAAATCAGATTTAATGATTTCCAAAATACTTTGAAAACATTTATCTAACCAGTCAATTATGGTCATAGAATCGTCAGTAAAATCATTAAATTTAAAAGTAATGTCCCTAGTACTAACCTTAAATCTATTATTAAAGCTATCTATTTGTCCCCCCTCTCCATGTTGTACAACGTCTACTCCTGCTGCTGCAATATCAACGTCCAATATACAATTTAATTCAGGTTGACGAGGTGGCTCCAACTGCAGGGTACTCGCACTAGGTGTTGGTTCCAACTCTGTGTGGTGTGTAGCTATTGGTTGTGTTGGTTGTAGACCACCTATAGTCTGAAGGTTACTTATAAACTGTGATGCTTGTTGTATGAGCCCTGTTAGTTGTGCAGCTAAAATATTTAATGCATTCTATATACAAAATAAGAACGTTGTATCATTATTTTTAATCAATGTTATGTTTTTTCTTTTTTTACTTACAAAATCCATTTTTATATCACTGTATATTTTTTAAATGCTTTGTTGTGTTCTGTTCTGTTGATCACTTCTATTTATTCTGAGTCTATGATTTTAGAAATTGCTTTTATAAGGGTTATAAATGTAAAAAATATAAAAACTAAATATACTTTACTTTTTTTACACCTAAAAATGAAAAAAAAACCAAAAATAAAAAGATTTAATTTTTTGTAAAAAAAAAACACTTTGAACAAAATAAGTAAAAGTAAAGTATTAAATTTTATCTTCGTGCATCTGAAATAAATAAATAAATAAATATGCAATGTCAATAATAACATGTTATTGTTATTATTATTATTATTATTGTTAATCTTATACAACTTTGTAAAAGTTGTTTCGATTAAATTTTTTTCATATATAAATGAACTCATCTTTTGAGACTCTACCAATATATAAAATATCATAACTATGGCTAAAGAACAAGGTATAAAGTATTATCAACATCCCAACTACTATAACATACTTAACATCAACGATGACGAATATCATAATGATGAAAATGCTCTTATTATCCAACAACCACCAACATTAGCGAATTTGGCTCTAAGGAAAGCTTTTAATTCCTACATATATACATATGATGATTGGTGCGAATGTCATGAAGATGAAGTTTTAAGGAATCTTTACCAAATGGACTCTCAAAAATATTATATGGAGTTTATGAGTGCGGCAATATATATTAACAGTCAACGGACCTTATGCAAAAAATACACAATTCGTCAGATTCTACAATGGTGCAGTTCACAAGAGGTATTTATGGAAAGGCGCATCTTACTTGATCCTATATTTAAAGTCTTGATATACAAAAAAAAAGAAAAAAATGAATAAATTTAATTTTATATTACAATAAATACAATAAAAAATAAATAAAAGTTACATAAATTTGTTTTATTTTTTTTACTATAAAACCCCCCCCCCCCAACCTTTTGGGGTATTTTTTTTATTATGGAAAAAATTGTATATAATTCACAGATATCTTCAACTTACCACTAGTTATTTCTGAATTTTGCAACATACACTATACAGTAAAAAATGGTAAGTTAAATCCAAAACTTTTTTTTACTTATAAAAATTACTTTTTTTTGCAGTCCAACTTTTTAGAAAAGTTAAATAGCGTGGGACAGGACACATCGGCAATGAAGCCGATCATACGAACGAAAGATCTGATACTCGAAAAAGAGTATCGGATCTACCGGTTATCTGTGGCGCGAACTAGGTTTGGACCCAAATATATAGCGGACTTAGGTACGAATATCTATTTTTTGCCAAACAGATTTTCGGGACTATCTTTGCAGCATAACGAGAGTACGCCGGAGAATCTGCATATGATTCTTGAAAATATAAATGAATCTGGTGCACCAGTACTTCGTTTTTTTATCAAATAAATAAATAAAATTTTATTTTTTTTGTACTGAAAAAAAAAAGTTAAATAAATAACAACATTAAAAATTTTTTTTTTGCGTTTTATTTGTTTATTAAATCAATTTTAATGAATTTACAGCACACCCAAAAAAACACATCAGAGTTCTAGAAAAAGTAGATGTATCCAGTGCACCTGTACCTTGTTTTTTCTATAAAAAAAAACTAAAATTTATTTCTTTTGTGCTGAAAAAAAAATGAATAAATAATTTTATTTTCTATTATCAATTACATTTTTTTTTATTTTTTTATTGTTGTAGATTCTTCACGAGCAGCTTGATAACAGGTATCCTGATTCTGATTTCAATCATATCTTTATCCTGAAAGAGAGAGAAAAATATTAATCACATATTTTTTTGTTTACAAAATAACATGTGCTTATTATATTTAACTTACTACGAATAAGCTTGCGCCTGATACTTTTTTATTTGCTTGTTGGCAAAAAAAAAAGGCGGCCGCAACGGATTACCATAACAAAACATAAACACAAATTCCTATCTATTGATAGGAATTTGTCTTATTATACTAACATATTTTTTTTGCCGCCCCTCTCCTTGTTGTACAACGTCTACTCCTGCTGCTGCAATATCAACGTCCAATATACAATTTAATTCAGGTTGACGAGGTGGCTCCAACTGCAGGGTACTCGCACTAGGTGTTGGTTCCAACTCTGTGTGGTGTGTAGCTATTGGTTGTGTTGGTTGTAGACCACCTATAGTCTGAAGGTTACTTATAAACTGTGATGCTTGTTGTATGAGCCCTGTTAGTTGTGCAGCTAAAATATTTAATGCATTCTATATACAAAATAAGAACGTTGTATCATTATTTTTAATCAATGTTATGTTTTTTCTTTTTTTACTTACAAAATCCATTTTTATATCACTGTATATTTTTTAAATGCTTTGTTGTGTTCTGTTCTGTTGATCACTTCTATTTATTCTGAGTCTATGATTTTAGAAATTGCTTTTATAAGGGTTATAAATGTAAAAAATATAAAAACTAAATATACTTTACTTTTTTTACACCTAAAAATGAAAAAAAAACCAAAAATAAAAAGATTTAATTTTTTGTAAAAAAAAAACACTTTGAACAAAATAAGTAAAAGTAAAGTATTAAATTTTATCTTCGTGCATCTGAAATAAATAAATAAATAAATATGCAATGTCAATAATAACATGTTATTGTTATTATTATTATTATTATTGTTAATCTTATACAACTTTGTAAAAGTTGTTTCGATTAAATTTTTTTCATATATAAATGAACTCATCTTTTGAGACTCTACCAATATATAAAATATCATAACTATGGCTAAAGAACAAGGTATAAAGTATTATCAACATCCCAACTACTATAACATACTTAACATCAACGATGACGAATATCATAATGATGAAAATGCTCTTATTATCCAACAACCACCAACATTAGCGAATTTGGCTCTAAGGAAAGCTTTTAATTCCTACATATATACATATGATGATTGGTGCGAATGTCATGAAGATGAAGTTTTAAGGAATCTTTACCAAATGGACTCTCAAAAATATTATATGGAGTTTATGAGTGCGGCAATATATATTAACAGTCAACGGACCTTATGCAAAAAATACACAATTCGTCAGATTCTACAATGGTGCAGTTCACAAGAGGTATTTATGGAAAGGCGCATCTTACTTGATCCTATATTTAAAGTCTTGATATACAAAAAAAAAGAAAAAAATGAATAAATTTAATTTTATATTACAATAAATACAATAAAAAATAAATAAAAGTTACATAAATTTGTTTTATTTTTTTACTATAAAACCCCCCCCCCCAACCTTTTGGGGTATTTTTTTTATTATGGAAAAAATTGTATATAATTCACAGATATCTTCAACTTACCACTAGTTATTTCTGAATTTTGCAACATACACTATACAGTAAAAAATGGTAAGTTAAATCCAAAACTTTTTTTTACTTATAAAAATTACTTTTTTTTGCAGTCCAACTTTTTAGAAAAGTTAAATAGCGTGGGACAGGACACATCGGCAATGAAGCCGATCATACGAACGAAAGATCTGATACTCGAAAAAGAGTATCGGATCTACCGGTTATCTGTGGCACGAACTAGGTTTGGACCCAAATATATAGCGGACTTAGGTACAAATATCTATTTTTTGCCAAACAGATTTTCGGGACTATCTTTGCAGCATAACGAGAGTACGCCGGAGAATCTGCATATGATTCTTGAAAATATAAATGAATCTGGTGCACCAGTACTTCGTTTTTTTATCAAATAAATAAATAAAATTTTATTTTTTTTGTACTGAAAAAAAAAGTTAAATAAATAACAACATTAAAAATTTTTTTTTTTTGCGTTTTATTTGTTTATTAAATCAATTTTAATGAATTTACAGCACACCCAAAAAAACACATCAGAGTTCTAGAAAAAGTAGATGTATCCAGTGCATCTGTACCTTGTTTTTTCTATAAAAAAAAACTAAAATTTATTTCTTTTGTGCTGAAAAAAAAATGAATAAATAATTTTATTTTCTATTATTAATTACATTTTTTTTTATTTTTTTATTGTTGTAGATTCTTCACGAGCAGCTTGATAACAGGTATCCTGATTCTGATTTCAATCATATCTTTATCCTGAAAGAGAGAGAAAAATATTAATCACATATTTTTTTGTTTACAAAATAACATGTGCTTATTATATTTAACTTACTACGAATAAGCTTGCGCCTGATACTTTTTTATTTGCTTGTTGGCAAAAAAAAAGGCGGCCGCAACGGATTACCATAACAAAACATAAACACAAATTCCAAATAAAAAGAATACACTTTAAAGAGAAAACAACAAACAGAACGCCTTCAATAACCACGTGCTTTTTAACCATGTGCTTTTTAACAAGCTTGCGCCTGATACTTACCAGTTTTTTTTTGTTTACAAAGGCGGGTACAAACAACTGCAAAACAAAACTCGCAAAAAACAAACACAAGTGTGACCGTGTAAACCATACACACAAAACCGAGACAACATATCACAATTAACAGGTCGCTTTTTACTCTACCGGTGCATTCACATTTTCTCCATACTAAATACAAATTTCATACAACAAATTTACTCTACTGGTATATTACAGACATTCCACAGACCTGTAAACACAACAGCACAGGACCGGCCCCCCGGCCACGCACTGGCCAATCAGGGGACAGGATTGTATAGCTGGTTTTGTATATGGTGCTCTTTTTAACGCATTAAATGCATTGGTTTCTAGTACTACAGTGTATTGAGTGTGGAACTGTTAAGCGTGTTGTCTTTAGCAAAAAGTGCGATTTATACACTAAGGGTGCTTCCTTTACTACTAATATATAATAATAAATCATGCGAATTGCAAATAGCATTTTGTTATAAAAATCGAAATTCATGAAATCGGAAATCTATATATTTACTATATATTTATCTTTTTATTTTCAACATAAAGATAACATACACGTACTTACAATTTAAGTAAACATATAATATAGATTTTCATATAACACATATGAGACAAATATATAAATACGTAATTAACAGGTTACCACTAGCTTTAGGCTTCACAGTTCTGAAAAGAACGTTACCTTCCTTCTGTTGTCACCTGTTAATTCGAAGAAATAAAAAAAATAAAAAATTCAAATTAAAGCATGCTAAAAGCAGTTGGATGGATGGATGGATTGAGAGAGGGGAGTTCGTGAAGGACTCAAGCACTCAGGCCAGAACTAGGCCCATTGTACCCCTCGGTGCGAAGAACCTTCATGTCACTCCCGCCGTGGCGGTTGTGAGCCATCCGCTATCTTTTCCGAATTTACAGATTTGTTGCCATCCATGAACCCCCGCTTCGCTCAGTTCGTTCAGGAGATAGGCACCAAAGCATTTATAACGTAGGTGCATGAGGCAGGGACAATGACACAGGAAGTGTTCAGTAGTCTCTATATCCTCACCGCACCCCCTACAGACGTGCACTTCAGAGCGCCGGATTTTGTAGGCATGATCCCGCAACATAGAGTGACCTGTTAAGATCGCAGTGCCCAGGTATACCGAGCTCTTGTTGAGCCGCAGGTATTTCTTGGTTACTTTCTCCTTCGGGATGCCCCAGAGACACCGCGTGGTGTGGCCGATATCACTAGCTAGCCAGATTTGTTGATGAGATTCGTCGGCCCATCGTTTTAGGTTCGCTTTAAGAGTCTGCAGTGCTACCCCAACTGTGGTCGTGATGACCTCCAGTTGCGATCCCTTTCTTGCTAGCTCGTCTGCTTTTTCGTTTCCCGGTATATTGCTATGTCCAGGAACCCATTTCAGTGTGACTCTATTCGACCGCGCCAGGTTGTTAAGACTGTGTTTACATTCTTGGACCAGCTTGGATTTGGTTGTATAGGATGTCACCGCTTTTAACGCAGCCTGACTATCTGAGAAGATTGTCAGGTCCCTATCTGCGGTTCCTTCTAATAGAAGGTGGTTACAGATTTCTTTAATTGCCACCACCTCTGCTTGGAAGACTGTGGCGTGGTCTTCCAAGCGAATAGACCTTTCTAGATTTAATTCCTCACAGTACATACCCGCGCCAGTCAGGTTTCCCATTTTGGAGCCGTCGGTATATGCTGTTAACAGGCCAGCTGTTTGAGACACTATGTCAGTGTTCCAATAAGCTCTAGAAGGGATACTGAGTTTTACGTTTGATTCCAGGAAGGTTTCTTTCTGGGAATCGCTAGGTTTCTCAACATTGGGTATGATGGATTTCACAAATCCCAGGATAGACTCATGAGGTACAGAAGAACCTGCATGAGTCCATGCCTGGTTTAAGTGAAATCTCAATGCAGCCCCCGCAGCAACTTTTTTGATGTGGATCCCAATTGGGTGGATAGCCGTAATGGTTTCCAGTGCTGCTGTTGATGCTGTTCTCATTGCGCCAGTAATACTGAGGCAACAAGAACGTTGAACTTTTTCCAACAACTTAAGATTGGAGAGTTTCTCAATCGCCTTCCACCAGACGAGAGATCCATAGGAAAGAGTAGGGCGGACGACACTGGTGTAGAGCCAGCGAATCATATCCGGTTGTAGTCCCCATTTCTTTCCCATCGCGCCCCGACACATGCCAAAAATCCTATAGGCTTTTTTAGCTCGTTCTTCTAGGTGCGATCTCCAGTTCAATTTTTTGTCTAAAATAACGCCCAGATATTTAACATTTGCTTTTAGTGTTAGCCGGGTGCCTTTTATAACGGGAAGACCCAATAGTTGAGTTTTCCTTCTCAATGAGAATAAACAGATATCGGTTTTTAGCGGGTTGATGTTCAGCCCACAGTTGTCTGCCCATTGACTAACAATATTCAGTGCAGGTTGCATTAACCCAGAGAGTTCCGATTCAAATTTGCTTGTGACGAGAATGACCAGGTCGTCTGCGTAGCATACGACAAGGTATCCCTGCCTTGTGAGTTCGAATAGGAGGTCATTCACGACTAGTATCCAAAGCAAGGGTGACAGAATGCCGCCCTGTGGTGTACCTTTGTGAACTTTCCCTGCCCGTTCTTGGTCCCCAAGGTTCGCATAAATTCTCCTATGTGCTAACATGTGTTCAATCCACTTGGAGATTTGTGGGTTGATGTTTTGTTTATGTAGCACTTCATTAATTTTTTGCAGGAGTACATTGTTGAAAGCTCCTTCCACGTCTATAAAGGTTCCAAGCACAGATTCTTTGAAAAGAAAGGCTTTTTCAATGGTGTGAACCACTTCATGAAGAGCAGTTTCCACCGATTTACCCTTTAAATAGGCGTGCTGTTTGCCAGATAAGGCTGCCGATGGGAGCTTATCTCGAATTTCTCTTTCGCAGATTCTTTCCAGAGTCTTTAAAAGAAAGGAAGTAGGGCTGATTGGTCTGAATGCCTTGGTGGATGAATAGTCATCTCGACCCGGTTTTGGTATAAAGACCACTCTAACCTCCTGCCATTTAGCCGGGGTGTATCCAAAGAGGATACACGCCCTGAAAAGGTTTATTAATCTATCAGCTATGAAATCCCATGAGTTTTGGAGTAAAGCAGGGAATATCCCATCTTTACCTGGGGATTTAAATGGTTTGAAAGAAAAAACAGCCCATTTAGCTGCATTAAGGTTAATAAACTCTAATTCCGTATTCTCCAACCTATTGCTAGGCCGGTATGAATCTATTACAACAGAGGTGTCAAAGCATTTCGGGAAATGCTCTTCCATTAGTAATTCTAGTGACTCCCCTGCTGATTCAGCCCTGATACCTTCACTATTGATTAGGAGTTCAGGTTGAATGTGGGTTTTCGCTAGAAATTTCTTAATTCGTGACGCCTCGTTTACGCTATCCACACCATCACAGAACGATCTCCAAGATTGTCTCTTGGCTGAGCGGATGGCGTACTTATAATCTTTGAGCGCATTTTGATATGCGTTCCAATCTTCATCACGATTACAGTTCTTCGCTTTGTTGCAAAGCCTGCGTACCCGTTTACGTTTTCCTTTGAGGTCCTGTGTCAACCAAGGAGGGTCAGAGTCGGATCTGGCCCGTTTCAAGGGACAAGACTCTTCATAAGAAACCATAAGCAGATTCGTGATCACATTTACTTCTCTGTCAATATCTTCACACGAGTACAATGTAAGGGGGAAGTTAACTGAGAGATTTAATTTTGATTCCACCTTGCTCCTGAAAGAAGCCCAGTCAGTTTTTGCCGGGTTTCTATAAGGAATGGATGGTGGGACCGTGGCATCAATTTCAAAACGTATATATCTGTGATCCGATAAGGATGCTTCGTTCGAAACTCTCCAATTATGAATGTATGCAGATATATCAATTGTAGTTAGTGTTATATCTATTACTTCCCTACGAGAACGCGTGATAAAGGTAGGTTCTACCCCAAGGTTCATTAATAATAGGTTAGTTGTATAAATATAATCAAGCAGTGACTTACCCCTTTCATTACAGTTTGAGCTGCCCCATACTGTATGATGAGAGTTTGCATCACAGCCTATAATCAGTTGTTTGTGGTTGCTCTGCGCTAGCTTCGCTACCTCATCCAACTCGGTAGATGGCGGAGGGGTGGGTGAGTCAAACGGTAGATAAACAGAAGCAAAGATGATCTGCTTTGGTCTCCCGTTTAATTCGCCCTCCCATGAAACCGCTATGCTATCTTTACTTGAGACCTGTGGGTGAGAAAATAGATTAATATTTTTCTTGGCTACAATACAGGCCCTGGGCCTACCTTGTTCGTTATTGTAGAACAGATTTACTGATTTGTTGCTCCATCCAGAAACCTTGTTTACGACGGTCCAAGGTTCCTGAATTAGCGCCAAATCCACTTCGCTTTTCTCGAAAAGTTGTTGTAGGTTGGCCGTGGCCGCCCTACTACGATGGAAATTGATCTGAACAATTCTCATGAATTGTTCTGATCAACCTCCATCTCCAACTCTTCCGTTAACATCTCCTCCGTTAGGGTTTGGTCATCATCTGATGTCAGGAGTGGTCCTAGTAGGAGTAAATCCTCGTCTTCGTCGCAAGACGTACCTTTAACCGATCCTGTCATCAGATCATGTCCAGCCCGTTCATCTGTTTCGCCAATCACCAATTCGGTGATCAGTAAGCCAGTTGACATAAAAGCAGCGTCTATAGCTGATTCTAATGCCTCCCTGATAATAGACTGTCTGTCCCGAGCGATCCTGCCCCCAGGTGCTGCAGAGTTGATGACAGCCATCTCGAAAGATGTTTTGTCAACTCCTCTGACCACCTGAGAATAGGAACCCAGGGTTCGTTTACCCGTTGGAATGACCTTCGGTCTTGCGACAGGTTTAGATCTACGATCTAAGCCTGATTTGGGAGCAGGTCCTTCCCTATAAGTTGATAGTTCAGGGACTACCTTCTTATTGGTTGGTCCTGCTTCTCCCGAATCATCCGAGCGGATTCTCTTTTTTGCTGCTTCTGTTGCAACAAGAGCCCGTGCAGGATCAGTTGTCCCCATTTTCCAACCTAATGTGGTTGACATGGCAACGCCTGACACTGCACGGGCCCCTGCCGCAGCAGGAGCAATACAAGTAGTTGCTGGTTTGGCCGGGTGGACCGATGTGGAACCTGGCAATGCACTAGCGGCTCCCGCGGTGTTACCACCTTTGGGATTCGCCCGTGCACCACCCGGTTCTCCACCTTTCACGCCCTGTACCGCGCCGCGCAACTTCTCCCTTCTCTGTTTCCGCTTCTGCCCGACAGACAGTGGTTTCCCATCACCTGGTATAACCCCCTTCCGCGCAGACGGACTTCCAAGGTTGAGCCTTTCCAGCGCAGCCCTTGCCCGCTGTCGTTTGCGCTGTTGCGCACCCGACAGTTTATTTTTCTTTTTCTTTTTAACCAGGACCACACCTCCTGTCGTGTGGGAGGGGGTCGAGGTTTGGGTCGCGTTTTTAATCGTATCGGCCCTATCTACTCTTGCTACTGGCGACTTAGTTGTTACATTAGTAGCAACCAAGCCCTCGCCGGAAGTCGTAGCCTCTTCCGACACTTGTGGTAATATCCTACCACGAATTTTTCTAGATTCGGACATTCAAATCATGAAGGTGGATTCTCTTGGTTTTCGGTCTTCGCCCTTCGCCGCTCCAGCATGGTTGCACCTACTGGCATCGCCTCAGGGTTCCTCAGACTTACTTAAGCCCCACCACCGCGACAAGGTGGAATCCGACAGGGGGCCCTAAAAGCAGTTAGTCATAAATCATGCAAAAACCACTTGTCAAGTTATTAACACAAATATAAATTTACATAAAATACAAAAAATATACATAAATAGCTCATTCACTCTTTAATGACTTTTTAAGTTGAAGTTTGCTATAGTTAAAATCAAACTTGTCAGCACTATTATTAACTGCACGAAGCATTCTGGTAATAGGCTCGTTTTCCCGTAATCGGTACGATGAAATTGTAACTTAAACAGAGCTACAGATCTCAGTGAACGTACATTAATATTAAAGCTCATACGATCTAAAATAAAAGGACATTCGATCATGCCAGAAATAACTTGATGTACAAATACTATGTCAGCTATTTCCCGTCGCCTTTCTAGAGTTTGAAGATCAATAAGTTTGAGGCGGTCGACATATGGCGGTAAGTTGCATGAATCGACCCAAGGAAGTCCACGAAGAACCTTACAAATCTTCGCTGGACCGATTCAATCCTTTGGATATGTACCTGTTGATATGGAGACCAGACCTGGCAGGCATATTCAAGAATTGGTCTTACAAACGTCATATAAAGCGTCCTAGTGACATAAGGGTGAGAAAACTCTTTTGACCAACGTTTAACGAAACTTAGCATAGAGTTAGCCCTACTAACTAAATTATCAGAATGTGAGTGAAAGTTCAATTCACTATCACAAAGAACACCTAAATCCCGAATAGCCCCAACTCTAGGAATTAGATAATAATAACGAGGTGGTTGACGTATGCGTTTTCGAGAAAATGTAATACTTTGGCATTTTTTAACATTAAGCTCCAGATGGTTCTTAGAGCACCAAAGCGTAAAGTTATTTAAGTCATCCTGAAGGGCGTAACTATCAAAGCGAGAAGAAATAAGTTTAGAAATTTTCCTGTCGTCAGCATAGATATTACTTTCTGATTGTTTAATAATTAAGGCAACATCATTAATAGATAAATTAAAAATTAATGGGCCAAGATGGCTACCCTGAGGTACACCAGATTCGGCCATAAAAATATCGGACGGAACGGACCTAAACAACACCCTGTACTGACGATTATTTATATAAGACCTCAACCAGCACAAAAAAGTTTGTGGAAAACCAAGAGCTCGAAATTTAAACAAAATAACACTGTGCGAAAGTTTATCGAATGATTTACTAAAATCAGTAGTAATTGCATCAACATCATGACCATCCTCCAACGCATTCAGACTACTAGAAACAAATTCAGTTAAATTGGTAGTCGTCGAGCTGCCTTTCAAAACCCCATGTTGTTTTGGTGAAATCAAGGTTTTACAGTGAAAGTAGAGGGTATCATAAACAATACTCTCAAAAAGTTTAGGAATGCATGATAGCTTAGCAATTGGCCTATAGTTACTAATTTCCGCTTTGCAGCCATTTTTATGAACGGGGATAATAAATGAATCCTTCCAGAAACTTGGAAAAATCCCCAGGGCCAGAGATCTTTGAAAAAGCGTTGTAAGAGGCTGCGCCAGGCTACCAATACAATTCTTTAGAATTATGGCAGGCAGTCCATCAGGACCAGATGAGTAATCATCTTTCAATTTACCAATTTTTTCGACAACACTATCTAAATTAATATTTACAGAAACTAGAGAGGTCTGAGCGTAATTATTTAAATAAGAGAAGTAGTTTTGGTCAGGTATAAAATCATTATCAGTAAATGCTTGTTTGAAAACATCCGCAAAGAAATTTGACACAACTTTAGGATCGTTTGATGAATGATTTCCGCATTTCAACGTTGATGGATAACCGTCAGATTTCCTTTTACAATTAATAAATTTCCAGAAATTTTTCGGATCTGAAATAATATCAAATTGCATTTGACTTAAGTAGTTGACATAAAGACATTTAGATAACTCAGAGAATTCATTAGATACGTTAAGATATGCCGCAAAAACAAAATCACATTTATTTAACAAAAAGCTGCGCCATAATTTATTTCTATAATTCCTTAAGGTACGAAGTTCCTTATTGTACCAAGGAGGTGATGAAGAAGAATTTCTAATGGTAGAAGTCGGAACTGATTGTTCGATGCATTCAAAAATAATTGAATAAAAATTAGATAAATTTACATCTATGTTAACATTTGAATTAATAATTAAATCAAAGTTTAAATTACTAAGTAAATAGTTTAATTTGACGAAATCAGTTTTACGAAAATTATAACGAAAGGAATTAACATTAATATCATTAATATTGCCATTTTCATAAGAAAAAGTTAAAGACAAAGGAGGATGATAAGAATCAATAACGGACAGACATTGAGAACATGCATCTACAACACAGTTGTTAAAGTCTGTTGTAAAAATAAGATCAAGTTGACGATTTAAATTATTTTTTATATTACTAATCTGAAATAGGCTGCAATCACATAAATTATCTATAAATAGAGTTTCAGTTAAAGACCTTGCATTGGATGCAACATAATATAAATCTTCATCCCATTGAACCCAAATCATCCGAGGTAAATTAAAATCGCCAACAATTAATAAATCATCGAAACCCTCCATAGTAGAATTCAAGAAATCAACAGCATTCAAGAATACCTGGTAAGATTCAGTGAGACTAACAGGATGTATATAACAGTTCAAAACGTAAATGCTTCTACGCCCAACAGAAATCCTAACACATAATAATTCAACATTACTAGTATTAGGAATATCGACGAAAGTAGCATCGTAGTTATAATGTACCGCAATAAGAACCCCACGACCACCACAATTATAACCATCTTTACGAAACACATTAAAATCAGCCGAAAACAACTCATTATCATGAAAACCATCAGTAAGATTAGTCTCAGTTAATTCAAAAACGTCAAAAGGAAGTATTTGAGAATTTAAATATACTTGTGTAGTTTTAGTTCAGAATCCCCTTACATTTTGATAGTAAAGGGACAAGCATTTTATTTTTTTGGAGTCGCAACCGGGGTTTGTAAATGTATTTTAAAATTAGCTGATCTAGTCGGTATAAATTCCTTAATAAAAATGTCATTGGGCCACAAATTATTTTTAATAAGAGTAGAAAAATAAACATCAGGAGCACTGATCTTGAATGACGCTACATGAGAATTTGAATTACTAACTTTTTGACACTAGTGTTAATATTCATGTCCATAAAACGGCACTTGATATATGAAACAACCTCCTCGGCCGTAGTTTCCGGATGAAAGCGCGAGATGAAAATAGTTTTAGGACGAGATATAACACGTAAAGTATGAAGTGGGAGAATTGGTGTAGCAGACTCCCCAGACTTTAAAGGTGGACAGACAATATGTAAAGATGGACCAACATACTCATTCGGCAATAACGAAGATGTTGGAAATTGAACCTACAAATTCCGACGACTCTAACAATGAGGGGCAAACAACGACAGATTTCGAGAGTGCCTTAGTATTTTTATTTTTAGATTTTCTAGATTTCTTTTTAGAGTTTTTCTTAATTTTATTTTGGCATTCTGTCAGAATTTCATCATGTAGAGAGATTTGATTAATACTCTCAGCGCCGTTAACTATAGTTTCGCCGTTACCTATTAATGTTTCTTGAGATATTAGTGTTGGTATTTGAGTATCAAAAACCTCAGCCGAATTTCTTTCAAACTGAATAGCCTCACTACTTTGCTTAGCCGAAAATTTTTCCAAAATTTCTTTAAAGTTAATTAAGCAATTAGAGTTAAAGGTATCGAAATCGTTCAATAACTTAAGAACTGAACACGAAATTTCTCCAGAATTTTGTTCAAGATTTTTATTGATGTTATTAAGGCAATTAACGTTTGAGTTCAAATTTTCAGAAAATAATTTAATTTCAGTAGAAGTTTTAATTAAATTATTTTCAATATGAACTATCTTATTATTTAAAGGTTCATGAAACGAAGCGTCGTAATTATTCAATAATTTATTAGTTTTTGTAAAATTTTTATGGACGTCAAAACCAATACCGGCAATGGAACGCGTGTTATTGTCAACCGTTTTTTCAATTTGTTCCGATGCGCTTGCTAAATCGCTGACATGATTTAATAGTAGAGAAATTTTATTTTCTATACTAAAAATCCGGTTACAGTTAAGCTCTACACTAGCCTTAACAGAATCAACATTGCCCAAAAGGGTTGAAATCAATTCATTATTGGATTTTAACAGTGAAAAAACATTTTTATTTTTACAATCAACGCAAAGAAAAGAATGACTTTTTGCAAAATCATTTCTTAACCTTGCGGAAGCTTTTTCAACTGAACCACTAGCAGAAATGCCGCAAAAACAACACTTCAAATCCATAATAATAATAATAAAAAAATAAAAATAATTAAAGTACTAAATTTAAATTGAAATTAAAAACGACCGCACTAGGGATAATAAAAAAGATGACCGCACACGAGTTAATGTACAATAATATAATAAAAACAAAACAATAGAATATAATTAAATAAAAATTAATAATACTTAACATAGGCAAAGCACACAAAATAATACAAACATAATTTTAAAATACACTGCATAATTAAATAAATATAGAATTCTCTCGAGAAATTAAATAATAATAAAAATATAATAAAACCGTAAGACAAAAAATATTAGTTTTTTTTTTTGCTAGAAATTTATATTTATATATTATATTAAATTTAACACTTAAAAACTAAATTAAAATAAAATTTAATTCTTAGAATAAATGCAAAACTAAAAAAGATAATTTCTAGTTAACTAACTTTTTAAAAAAACAGTCAAAAAGACAAAATTTAAGTATTTTAAAGCTAGAACAAGAAAACATGTCAAGACACTTTAATCACTCAACAATATACCAACATCCTCCAATTTCACCGTGAAATGGATTCCTTCGCAATTATTATTCAATATAACTGAAGATTTAAGCTTAAAAAGCCACTGATTCGTTGCAACCATTTTTGTAAGTATATCCTCCGTTGCCGGGACTGCTATATATTTACAGTTTTCTTCAGATATTTTCGAATTTGTGCCACCTCAACCAGGCATTCGGTGCTGCCACTCGTTAAAATTTGATATTATCCAAACATCCTTGTAGAATACTACTTTTCCGGTTTTTTCGAAAATAACTGGCGATAGATTTAGTTGGATAAGCTCGTACGGTGTTGACCTTTCTGCTGCTTGTGACGCAAGTATAGCGCTTACTAGTATATAAATGCTTGAGAAGTTCATCTTTATTACTTATTTAAAATTACAAAAACTATTTTTTTATTTCTATTTTTTAATCTAAATATATATATATATGATTTTACAATTAAAATATAATGTTGTAGTATAATTAAGTTTATTGATTTTATTTATTTTTCTTTTCTTTTATTTCTATTATATATATATCTAGGTTACTAAGAAAAAACAAAATAAAATATTTCAGAGACAAAAATTGAATTATTAAACAAAATTAATTTTTCAATAAATTTATTACACCTTACAATTAATATGAATAAAAAAATTAACACTAAATACTAATTATTCACTTATTATATGATATTTTTATTTCATTATATTAAAATTCTTTATTTTTTTTCAAATCTTTTTATCTTATGCTCTTCTACTAAAAATGCATATGTGTATTTTTATTTTATATAATATAAAGTTATATTAATAGTTCATTTCTTCAATAATATCTGAAAAAAATGTATCGTATAATATATATGTATATATATATTGTTGAATGCTTTTCTTTTTCCTTCTCTGCTTGGATGTTTTAATTATTTAGTTACATTGATTAGTTAGAAAAAATACGTATAAAATGTATTTAGGTATAAGTTTTTAGTTATAAAATAATTTAATTGCATGTACTAATGCATATTTTTAAGATATGGTGGCTACTCGTTGAATAATTTTAATCGGTTATTATGTACATTTTTCTTTTTTCTTTCAATTTTGATTGTAGTGGTGACGGGGCCACGAACTTCATCCACTACATATGGACCAATCCAAATTGAAGAAAATTTGTGTTTTTTAATTGGATTTTTTAATAATACTTTATCACCAGGATTGAACAACAAAACTGGGTTAATATATTTATCGTAGCTTTTCTTTGACACCTTTTTGGCTAAATCTTGATTTTGTCTAGCTATTTGATGTGCCCTTTGCAGCTGATATATTAACTGCAACGGATAACTATCATGATTGTATATTGGTGCAGGATTCTTTTTTAAATTTGTTGGCATTTAAAATCTGAAACCATATAAAGAATTTAAAGGTGAAAATTTGGTCGAAATGTGTGGCGTATTGTTATGCACGTGCATAGCTTACCTTAACCATTGATCCCAATTTTGTATATCGTTGCTTACAAAATTTCTTAAATATTCTGTCAGCGGTCTATGGCTTCTCTCTAAGGAACCATTTGCCTGTGGATGGTATGCTGTTATATGCAGTTTAGTTATTTGAAGCAGTTTACAATTTTGAGAAAATAAAGTAGATGTCAAATTTGTGCCGTTATCTGTTATTAGAATTTTCGAAATACGGTATCTGGTTATTATTTCGTCGTAAAATGTTTTTGCTACGGTTAATGCCGCACATGCCATATATTTCGTTAGATCGTCCTGGAAAGTGAGTATTTATATCTATTGCTAGAGTATGAGAGTGGAAGAGGTCCAACCATATCCATATAGACTTTATCAAAAGGAAAATCTGGTGTGTCTGTAACGACCGTAGGCATTTTCGTTAATTTTGAGCTTTTATTAACTTGTCATTTTGGACATAAATGTCTTTTTGCATATTCTCCCAACGAAACTGTTGTCTAATTCTCCAATACGTTTTCTTCATACGTTGATGACCACCAAGTATGGAATAGTGTGAAAATCGTGTAGAACTGTTTGAATATATTTTGGATCGGTTAATGTTACATAATTTTCCGATTTTGATTGTTGTGTGCTTAGTTTAGTATCAATATTCTGATTCAATGAATTATTATTATTTTGCATTTTATTATTTATTGTTGTTTTACTTCTAGTTTGAACAGCAATAATTTTATTGTTTTCATTTTAATTTTGTGGGATTCTGCTTAAGACAAAGACATCCGAATTTGTGTTGAATTTACCTCGCTTGTATTCTATTTTATAATTATACTCAGACAATTTGTGGTGAAAACGTACTGGTCTAGATGTTGGGTCTTTTACATTAAATACACCTTTGAGTGGTCGGTGGTCAGTATAAACCACGAATATCGACCTAAAAGGTACGTTCGAAAATTAGCTAGCAACTCTTTTTCAATAGTTGAATATTTTTTTCAGCTTCATTTAAAATCCTGCTAGCAAAAGCAATTGGTTTATGCTGCCCAACTTGCCCTTGGGATAGCACTGCTCCCAATGCTACATTTCTTGCATCAGTATTCAGGATAAAAGGTTTCGTGAAATCGGGATAAGTTAAAATAGGTAGAGAAATTATAGAGTGTTTTAAGTATTCAAACGATTTTTGACACTCAAGAGTCCACTTGAAGGGTGTGTCCTTTTCTAATAAATTTGTAATTGGTGATGCTATAATAGTTTACAAAGCCTAAAAATGATTGAACTTGTTTGACGTTTTTTGGTATAGGATAATCAGTGACACGTTTCATTTTTGATGGATTTGGTACTGCTCCTGCTTCTGAGCATTTATGATCTAAATATACTACCTCACTGCAAAGAAAGTTACATTTTTCTACATTTAGTTTCAAATTATTATCTCTTAGTTTACTTAATACATTTGCTAATTTTTCATTGTGTTTTTACCGTATACCACTATGTCCTCTAAATAGATGAAACAATCAATAGCATGTATTCCGGTAAGGATGTGGTTCATTATCCTTTGAAACAATGCCGGGGCACCCGTTAGACCGAACGGCATTCGATTGAATTCATAATGCCCTAAACTTGTGTTAAAAGCTGTTTTTGGTCTATCACCCGGGTCTATTAAGACCTGGTGATAACCACTAGCTAAATCGAGGGTTGTAAAATATTGACAATGTCCCAACTGATCTAGAATATCTTCTATTCTAGGCAGTGGAAATGCGTCTTTTATGGTTTTTTCGTTTAACCTACGAAAATCTATTACAATTCGCCATCGTTTTTACCGTCTATACCAGCTTTTTTAGGAACTATTAATAAAGGAAAATTCCAAGGTGATTTACTAGGTGAAATTATTCCGCCCCATAGCATTTTTGAAACTTGTTTATTAATTTCGTCTTTATGAATTTCCGGTAACCTATATTGTTTTTGGTGGATAGGACGTTGATCCAGCTTTGTTGGTATGCTATGAGTTAACACAGAAGTATATGTTAGTGGATTATTTTTTTTTTTTTTTTTTCGATTTTCTTTTATAATTCTATATTTATTAAAACTGGTTAAAACTGGAACGAAACTTTCATTTAATATATAATCTGATGTAGTTGAATTTAATATTGGTACACTACAGAAATTATTTTTGACTTTTACTATTGTATTCGCGATATAAATACCTGGTGAAATTTCTTGTGAATTAACAACAAATTCACCTGTTTTTGGAGGAACCTTTAATTTTATTACTGTTTGAGTACGCGAAGAGATTTTTAATATTTTAAAATCGGATAATGTTTTTAAAAGTAATTCCGAAATAAAATTTCCTTTATTATCATGAATTTTTATTGTTTTATCAATCGTATTTATGACAGAGTGATTCCATAAAAGATCATGACCTATTATTCCACCAGCTGGAATATCTTTTATATCCTCTACTACATGCCATTTTGTATTAAAATTTAAATAATTATTAATTTATATAGTACCCAGAGTTTCATTTATACCACCAAATAGACCACCTAATTCTCTTGTTTCGTGAATATTAATTTTATTTAATTTTTTTAAGATTTTCTTTTGATTAGACTTATATCTGCACCCGTATCAATCTTGCTTAAATTTTTTGAGAAAATAGAATGTAGTTTTTCTTTTAAAAATTGTAAATTTCATTATGAAATTCCTAATTATAAAATACATAGCAAAACCTGCATTTATTAGATTCAAAGCAATAACATTAAATACGTCATGAATTTTATCTAATTGTACGGAGATATATGTAATTAAAAAACAGATTGTGGGTGATATAATATGCTTAAAAAAATTGTGAAGGTCAAGATTTTTTGAATTGCTTTTGATTTCGCGATTTAATTTATTGTCTGAGGTTATGCACTTTGGTTTGTAATTCTTTTTATTTTTCTTAAATTTAAATTTTTTTTATTAATTTTAAATTTAGGTTTTATATCATTAGGTAGCATAGTTTCTGTACCAACGGCTGATGTTGAAATTAGCTCTTCATTATTTATTTTAGTATCTTCTAAAGTTTGGTAATTATTATCTATTGTTGTGTTATTATCTTTTTCAATTTCAGAAATTCAATTTCTGGGGCACAGCTTAGGTGGATAAACTGGCCCCCTGGTCGTTTCCCATTTTTAGTCTATAATAATTTTTGTTACTAAAGCACTCTTCTTTTAAATGTCCAAGTCTTGAGCACCATTTACATTTCTTTTTTTGTTTAGTGATGCTTGTTGTAAAAATTTGTGACATTGGGCATGTATTATTATTATGACCATAAACTCTGCAATGTTCTCAGTACGGCGCTTTGCGACGTTGCCTACATTCCGCATAAGTATGTCCAACCTTGTTGCAAAACCACATCTTATTTGGAAAGTTTATTGTTTGTTATTAAAGTTTACATTCCTTGCATTTCGACTGGTGATTCATTTATTATATTATATGTTGCTGGATTGTTATTATTTAAATGATTAAATGGATTGTTATTTATATGTAAATTAGTCTTCTCCTAAACATTGGTACGTTTGTTTTAGTTCACTCATAACACTATCTAGCGTTTTAGCTGAGAGATAAGTGTTTTTTAGAACTCTTTCTTAATATTTTAAAGTTGTTAAATTACGACCACGAATTAAATCAAACGTGTCACCGAACTTTGTTGAAAGCAGAGATATAAATATTGCTTCATCTTTACTTTCTACACATTTTAATGCCAGTTCACAGGCATTCAGAAATTCATATACTTTATTAGAAAGATCTAGAGTTCTTGAGCCTGAAAATTGTGGCACTAGACGTGAAATAGTTTTTCCAATTTTTTCGTAAAGCATTTCGTTAATAAAATTTTCCGTAAAATCTTCCACAATAATATTACTTAAATCTTCTATTTCTCCTAATAATTTTTTTTTATCGCTTGTAAAATTTCTGTGAATTCTGTTTCTAAATTTTCGGATTTGTTAACATTCAATGAATCGTTTCTTCCGAAATTAATAGCAGAAATATATTGAGATTTTCCGAGATTCTTGTCCCACAAAAATTCTATATTTTCCTCTAATGTTTCAATTAAATTTTGTTTTTCTCTAATTTTCTCTTTTAAAACTTCTACTTTATTAACTAGTTCTGTTTGTGTGATTTCCCCTTTAATACTTATTTTATTTATTTCATCCTTATACGCGGTTACGAGTTTACTAATTGTTTGTAATTCTTTCTAATAACTTTTCTCTAATAATATACCTTCTCGTATTTGTGTAGCTAGATTATCTATCTTTAACTCAGCTTCTTTACTATAGTTTTTTGCTACAATTTGATTTGCTTTAAAAATGTTTATCAATTTATTAGGTTCTAATAGTCTATTTTTTAAATCCTTTTTCTCTTCAGAATATTTTTGCTGATTTTCTTTAATGCCTAACTTTAATAAATGTAACTAATATAGCGTCAGTAGTTTCCAATCTCATAAATTTAACCCACTGAGCTGAAATTTGGGTTTTAATTAATTCTCTACTAGTAAATTTCTTTATTACTGGTCTTTCTTTTCTTTCTTTAATTGCTCAACTTCGTCTTTTACTTTCCGAAATTTTTCTATATTAGCCATAAAATTATAGAGACAACTAAATAAATAAAATATAATACATGCGCTAATATTGGGACCGTTACATAGATATTATTAATCTTTGGGTTTTATTTTTAGAAGTACATAAATTTAAGTAACATCTTTATTTTTATTTATTTTGGAGTTTTAAAATAATTTTTTATATATATGTATTTAAATAATTTAAAAACTTCAAATTAGAAAACTTTAGATTTTTTTTTAAGTAATAATAACAATAATAATTAAAATTCTCACTTACTTGTATAATAGGGTTGGGTATGTTATCCCAATTATAAAATCCCAAATAGAAAATACCAAAATTAAAATCCCTAATAAAAAAATCCTAAAAAAAATCCCAATGATACTAGATTTAATTTTGTCAAATTCATTAATTATAATTTGAGTGTTATTTTTAAATAATTACTGAAATATTTGCCGTTATTAATATTCTATTAATTTATTGTGTACTTAAAATTATTTGCAATCACTTAATTTTGGGTAGCGCCGACGCTAAAGTTTCGACTAGTACCCTACCGTGTCCTTTTCTAGATAATTGCCATGGATTTAGCATACAATTCTATCGGAAGTATATGAAGTATCATTTCTAGAGCTCTGGTGGTCGTAGTTCTGCTAGCTCCAGTGATTCCGATACAACATTTACGCGTATTTTCGTCATATACGCGAGATTCGATTTAATTTCCAGGGCATGCCACCACACTAACCAACCATAAGTAAAACAGGTCTTATTACGGACGTATACATCCAGTGGACAATTTTTGGAGTAAGTCCCACGTTTTTCTTATCATTTTCTTACGTGCAAAGTAAGCATTAGAGGTCTTCTTTGCTCTATCCACGATAGTATGTTTCCAGTTCAACTTGAGATCTAGAAACAGTCCCAGGTATTTGGCACCTGCCGACAAGGGAAGAGAAAGAGATACTCCATTTAGGCATGATGTAAAGAGGTCGGTGTTGGTTAAAGGGATTTTACATGTTTTAGTGCTGTTCATTTGCTGTAATGGAATACAACAATTGTAATGGAATACAATAATTATTTGCGCTTCCTCAATCATTACAAAAAAATTTTTTTGCGTGCTAAATTAATCAAAATAATATCAAACGATATTACAAAAAAAAAAATATACTAATTAAAATTTTCCCAAAAAAAAACAAATAATTGGAACACAATTAAAACAAAAACAACCTGAGACGAATAAATTATGCTATAGTTGGATTAGCATCTAGAATCTTAGACCCACCCTTCTATGGACCAACTTTTAGGAATCTATACCTGGTCCACAATATTTAATTTATTGACCAATAATTTACATTACCTTAATTGACCTGCAAATGTGTATGTGCTTATTGAAATAATAAGATTAATTTTTCATGTTAATTATAAAACAAGTCATAGTAAAAGTTTATTACAAAAAAAAATATATTTTAGTATTAATTATATTTAAATGATTATCATTTAAATAACAAAAACAATTCATTAATTGATTTAATTGAAATACAAGCACATAGACTACATTTAATGATAACCTGTTCAAATCGCAAAATTCTACAAATGTATGCAATGATTTTATCACCTAAATCAACATCTGAAATATTAATTTTTCATAATAATAACAAACTAAATACTGAATTTATTAAATTTTCCATTTTCATATTAAATTCAAAAATATATATTAATTGATATTCATTACTTAAATTTTCATTGATTTTTGTTAAAATCAAAAATATTCTATTACATTTATAAAATTTAAATAAATTTTTATAATTAGATGATGATATATCATTTTTTTGTTGCCAATCATAAATATTTTGTAAAAGATTTAATTGATTTTTAATTAAATCAATTTTAATTAAAATCGATGAAAATTTGATAACATATTCATTATAGTTTATAAATTCTATATTTATATATTTAATTGACAATATTTTAGTATTATTCAATATAAAAATTTCTTCAAACAATTCATTAAATGTTATATTTCTAATATAATATAAATTATTTATATTTGATTTCCAAGATACTCTTAAATCAGATGATGATTTATTATTTTTACAATCATAATTATTTGTTAATATATACAAATTATTATTTTTTTTTTTATAAATCTGATTTGTTATAATTTTATTAATTATTAAACGATTTGAAAATACTGATTTTGATATATTAACTTGTAATAATTTGCGATTCCATAAATCGTTATTATTATCACAAACTAATAAACTATACAGACGATTATATTAGAATACCATTTCTGTCGACACTGATATTTTTCAAATAAAAAATTATCGGCTTAGCGCAGCTCCATTTTTGTATGTATTGTAAAAATACTCTATCTACCTATTATAGTTCAATACAAATTGTTTTCATTTCATATAAATGATTTTTGTTTTTGCAAGAGAGAGAAATGAAGTCTGAGAAATTTATAAGAATTTATAAAAATAAGTTTTGCACTTTGACCTCCACTGCATTGCAAATCATTTTTGATATTTGAATTAAAAAACTATAGTTTTATGTTTTTTTGAATTTTTTTTTTTGGAATTTTAAATTATTTTGTGAATGTGAAAATATCGAAAAATTACTGAAAATTATTTTTATAGGTATAGCTAATTTTAAATTTTTTTTGGTCATATTTTAACATATTTGTGAATAAGTAGGTACATATATAAATATGCTTTAAATAGTAAAATATACTTTAAGCTGATTCCATGGAAAATTCAATTAGTTATGATACGGAAGATAAAGACGAAGCTAATGATTCAATTCACAAAAATTCAGATAATTTTAATGTTGAGTCTAGAATATACTAATCAATATTTCAAACTATATTATAGAAGTTAATTCAATGAAATATGTTTGTGGATACATAATATTTAAAATATTAAATAAAATAAATCGCGAATATTGTAAATATATTTTGATAAAAGAAAACCAAACATATGATCTTAATTCAAAGTGGTTCCTCTTAAACAAATATTATCACAAACAAAATTTTTGTTAGAAATGTACCTACAATCAGAATTATTTTATGGGTTTTGTAATTATATTTTTATAACAAAAAAATGTATCTTAGGTTTCTGCATATTATGTTAAAATGTTTGATATTTTTTTTATGTAATTGGTTTACGACTAATATTAAAAAAATAGTGGAAATTTGTATTCAAAAACAAATAATTCTGAAAAATATCATAAATGGTTTTCTGACGGACCATGTTTAAATCATCGACAGAATATTCTTGAATTTTACTTTTATTCTACATGGCTTGTAGAAAAATTTAATAAACAGGAGTTTTACAAAAAAACGCAAGAATAAGAAGTAAAGCTAATGAAATAAATCATAATGGAAAGTTAAAAATTATTAAAGCTTAGCATTTAAATTTTAAAATATTTTCAACCAGTTTCTAAAATAAGAAATGAAAAAGATCAATAAAAATATTTTTCAAAATAAAAATAAATATTTTTCTTTTTTAAATACGTACATAACTACTTTAGCATTAAAAAATAGCCAAATGATTTTTAAAAAAAATCATCCGAAATAACAAAATTTGAAAATATATTTTTCTATTCTCAATCTCAATCAATTATCCATAAAAAATCATTGCTAAAACAACAACAAATCAATGCAAAACAAATTTCATATCTTTTCATAATTACAAATTTGTTTTCTCACAACGTAGAACGTAACTATAGAAACAGAGCCTTACATATTACATTACATTACAGAGTTTTATTGTGTATGTATTTGTAATATTTTTGTGGAGCCAGAGATTTTTTGAATTTTGTTCTGGCATAAAAACGACAAAAATCGTATTCTAATATAATCGTCTGTATAGAGTTTATTAGTTTGTGTTATTATTTCATTTAATTTCATATTCTTCATTATTATTATATTCATTATTATTTGTTATATTATTTTTTCTTTATTTCATTCCATTCAATTAATTTATTTGTATTATACCATTTAAGAAAATATACCAAAAAAAAAATCGAAAAGGAAACTAATAATTATACTTTACAAAGTGATCAAAACAAATCTTATGGTTTTAAAAAAAATGCATATTTTTAGGCAAAAATAATTATAATATTTAACCAATTACCTGGTTTGCAGCTCGCTCAGCAACCGATCTGTTGATGAAGTCGGCTGAAAAAAACCTATGTTTGTTGCGTTTTTATATATATTTTTTTTTTTATAAGCACCATAAAATTTATTATGAAAAAAAAATTTAATCAAAAGAATAAAAAAAATTTAATTAGACTCTATATCTAACTATATATAAACATTAATAATTTATTTATTTATTTTTTTTTTAAAGAAAAAAATTGATATCCCGCGCTGAAAGCTCGGCCACTCGGCAATCAAAATTTTCACACAGCAACAAGAAAAATTTAGTTGTTTGTTGCATAAAATTTTTATGAAAAATATTATAAATCAAAAAGAGTTTGCCGCAGTTTTTTTTATTTAATTATTTAGCGTTTTCAATTTATTTATTTTTTTATAAGAATATAATTTCGTTTTTTTTTTTAATTTTATTTTGTTTTGCATAAAGAAACTATAGCTAATGTAATAATATTGTCACCAAATTAACTTAATCCCACAAAATTTTAATGATTTTTTTTTGTGTTTTTATATTTTAAAATTATATATTCCAAAATTTGATTCAATTTATTTAGGAAAATTTAGGTCATATTTTATAAAAGATTGTAACTTGCTATATTTTTTTTTAGAACAGATTTCTTTTGGTTTAATGTATTTTTTCCCAATATATGATTTTGAATTATTATTTTTTTTTGTTTTTTAATTAATTTAACTATAGTTACCAGCTTTACACAATTTAAACATTTATACTATATAATTCCTTTTAAATTATATTTATTTTATATAATTATATTGTATTTTCACGTTTTTTTTTATTCCTAATAAAATTCACTTTAAATTCACATTAGCTTTGTTTGTCCGCTGAAAGTTACTTTTTGGATTCTTTAGCAAATTCGAGATTGGAGCTGAAATACTTGCAAAGTTATCTGTAAACCGTCGGTAATAGCCGGCCATACCTAAAAATCGCCTAATCTGTTTCACAGATTTTGGTTGAGGATATTGGGAAATTACGGAAACTTTCTCTGGATCAACTTTTAATGTACCATTACCAACTACGTAACCTAAATATTTAACTTCGGGTAATAGAAATTTACTTTTTCCTATATTAATTGTCAACCGTGATCTTTTTAAATGATGTGCTACTTGTTTTGGTGTATCTAAATGCGATTCGAAACTATCGGATATGATAAGGAGATCGTCCAAATAAACAAAAACTCGATCTTTGAGAGTAGGTGGAATCACTCTGTCGAGACATCGTTTGAGGAGCATTGCAGAGGCCAAAAGGCATGACAGAATAATGGTATAACGGTCTTCCAGGGACTGTAAAAGCGGTTTTGGCACGTGAATGTTTTTCCAATGGTATTTGCCAAAACGCATTCTTCAAATCTAGACTCGAAATAAAATTTGCCTTAGGTAATCGACTTAAAATTCTGTCGATTTGTGGTAACCTAAATATTTAACTTCGGGTAATAGAAATTTACTTTTTCCTATATTAATTGTCAACCGTGATCTTTTTAAATGATGTGCTACTTGTTTTGGTGTATCTAAATGCGATTCGAAACTATCGGATATGATAAGGAGATCGTCCAAATAAACAAAAACTCGATCTTTGAGAGTAGGTGGAATCACTCTGTCGAGACATCGTTT
Organism: Rhamphomyia laevipes; assembly: GCA_963920725.1. Taxonomy (NCBI): domain Eukaryota; kingdom Metazoa; phylum Arthropoda; class Insecta; order Diptera; family Empididae; genus Rhamphomyia; species Rhamphomyia laevipes. The sequence continues at coordinate 55,871,314 of OY987255.1, read as the reverse complement.
GAGGAGCATTGCAGAGGCCAAAAGGCATGACAGAATAATGGTATAACGGTCTTCCAGGGACTGTAAAAGCGGTTTTGGCACGTGAATGTTTTTCCAATGGTATTTGCCAAAACGCATTCTTCAAATCTAGACTCGAAATAAAATTTGCCTTAGGTAATCGACTTAAAATTCTGTCGATTTGTGGTAAAGGATATGCATCGGTTTTAGTTAACGAATTTAGTTTTCTAGAATCTAGTCACAAGCTAACTTTACCTGGCTTACGGACTAAGACGACCGGCGAACTCCACGAACTATCGCTTTCTTCTATAACGCTACGTTCGAGAATGCGATCTATTTCCGCATACATTTGCTTTTCTATTGCTGGCGACACTGGATAATGACGCTGTTTTATAGCTTTAGCATCCCCTACGTCGATGACATGCTCAAGTATATTTTTTTACCTAAACCTAATTTAGAGAAAGATGGAAATAGTTGAATGGTTTCATCTAGTTTTCTCTTTTCTTCGCTTGAGAGATTATTTATAATAGGATTAGTGTTCTCCTCTTCACTAGCTGAAAGAGAGATTTCACTAACAACGTGTGGAGCCAGGTTAAACGTTTTCCAAAAATTTATACCCAGATATAAATTTTGCGTGAGAGCGGGAACGATGTAGAAGACAATAGGTTTGGTAACATTACGAAAAGTTAGATCAGTAGTTATAGATCATATTATATCACGACTAGTGCCATCAGCAGTTTTCATTTTTGAAGCAAACTTTGACAACTTATTGAAGCACCGGAATCCAGCAGGCCTACCTGTGTTTTACCAAAAAGTTGTACTTCCGCATAAGATCGCAAGTCATTTTCGATACTTACAATGGACGAAATTATTTGTTTTTGTGCAGAGTGACAATTACTCCAAAAATTACGCATTCTTGATTCTTGTGGTACTTCGTTTTGGTGTAGATAACGAATAATTATAAGATTTTATATTTTCTAAAGGCTCATTACTACTAAATATTTTTTTCCTTGTCAGATAATATTCTTGGACACGTTGATAGTATGGTTTTATTTGTAATAATCTTGGTTCTAGACTATAAAAATTGTGAGGATTTTTCAGAATAGTAATAGGTGTTTCTGTGTTATTAATATTAGGTTTTAGTTTTTGCTGTCGGAGCGAGAATTTTTGGTCTGCTTCTCGCTCAGGTGAAAGTTTCCCGGTGAACATTTTTCACATGGTGGACGGTATACATTTTCCTTTCCACATCCCCAACAAAATAGTTTAGGTGGCATTAGGCAATCAGGAAAATAGTGACCTTCTTTTTTGCAGTTCCAACAAACTAAAGGTTTTGATTTAAAAGTTAATTTACCCACTGTGACTTCAGAAACGTTCAAGTTTTCATGATTGTTGGCTAAATCATCATCAACAAGAATTTCAGAATTATTACGGGCAGGACGTGGTGGATAATGACGATAATCTTTGTTTCTGTTATGAATATCATCATACAGCTATTCTCTTTCCCTATATAGATGTCGTAAATGATCTACACTAAAGATTTGTACATAAAGCAAATCTTTCCTAACGTCAACTCGGAGATTTTTACGTAAAATTGAAAGAAATTCTACATCAGGTAAAGGTTGCTGTAGTTTATTACAAAGTTTCATAAGCTGGTCATAATAATTATCAAAAGATTCACCATGACGTTGTTTTCTATCCCTAATCAGTTCCATAATATCCATATTGGTACGACGATCACCAAATTGCGTTCTGAGAGCATAACATAAATTACGCCAAGACTTTTTTGAACGTACGTTTAAACAAATAAAAGATGAAAAAAGTGGTATGTTACTAGTATATAGTGATATCATTCAGCCAGAAATTTTTGGAAATAATAATATACGAGCGTTGCGTGCAATAAATATTGATAACTGTAGAAGACAAAATAATATAGAATTTAAAAATATACAATACGTTCCATTGGAAAAGAAGATTTTCGAAACTATTGCCATTAATATTTCCGATCAGTATGGTAAAAAAATTGATTTTGTACCAAACTATTATCCGACAAAAATTGTACTACATTTTAAGAGAATTTAATAAAAAAAAGTATATAAATAAAAACAACACATAAAGCTTTATCGTTTTACTTAAACATGCATCGTGAATACATTAAATATTATTCATCACAAGCTGGTGGTAATATAAATGAAATAGGACCACTTTTACAGGCATATCCAACTATCCAGCGAGGGCGTGGTTTAGGTAATTTATTTGGAGGTTAATTTCGTTTTTTAAAACCGGCATTGGCTACTGGTTTTAATTTACTAAAAGACGAAGCATTGGAAACTGGCTCTAATATTTTGTACGATATAGCCTCAGGGTCAAATCCAAAAGAAGTATTTGAGGAACAAGCTAAAGCAGGCATAAAAAATTTAAGAACTTCAGCAGTTAACCAATTGCATTCAATGTATGGTAGTGGTAGAAAGAGAAAAAGAAGTAGTAAAAAAATGATGCAAGTAAAAAGAAGACGTAAAGCTATAAAAAGACGTGTAAAACCGAAACTATATTCAATCATTAGAAATAGGCGGAGAGCAGGAAATAAAAAATCACGTATTCTAGATATTTTTAATTAAAAATGGTTATTGTAGAATGCATGAAGTCAGAGTTAGATCTTTTCACAACACTACCAATACAGACGAGTATTTTACGAACTGTTGAAGTAGTCTACAATCCATTAGCCTCATTAGAGGCCTCACCTTCTACAGTAGAATTTGTCTCACTTGGTAATGGTGATACATACAGAGATTTAGCATCAACATATATTAAATTTAAAGTTCAAATATTAAAACAAGATGGAACAAAATGGAGTTATGCCGATACAACAGGATCAGGTGCTGATAAAAAGTCAATACCACAGCCTAGTGTAGTAAATAATTTGTTACATTCAATGATTAAACAAGTAAATGTAACATTAAATGGGAAAAATGTAACACCTTCTGATTCTTTTTATAATTATAAGAGTTATTTAATATCTCTGGTAAGCTATGGAAAAGATGCTAGCTCAACACATTTGGAAGGATCCGGTTGGGAGTTAGATAAACCAAATGTTCATGATATTAATAACGAAGGTTCCAAAATAAGGCAAAAACAGTACAAAAACTCTTCTACTGTTGAGCTAATGGGAAAATTACATGTGGATTTTTTTAACACGCCTACTTTGCTTTTAAACAATGTTGATGTGAGAATTTCGTTAACACTGGAAAAACCAGAATTTTATTTATTTTGCGCTGATACGGATGAAAGCTATTTAAAAATTCATGAAGCAACACTATACATGAAACATGTTACAGTTAACCCTAACATTTTATTGGCTCACAACACTATTCTTGCAAAAGCTAATGCAAAATACCATTACAAAAGAGGAGAATTGAAAACATTTACAATACCAGCAAATACTTCAAACATTTCATTGGATAATGTATTTATTGGTCAACTACCTAATACATTATTATTTTGTATGGTAAATAATGAGAATTTTAATGGAAAACGATCAAAAAATCCATATCATTTTGATCACAATAATTTATCACAATTTCAATTATATGTAAACGGTGTACAAGTACCTAATTCGCCAATTGAAACAAATTTCTCTGAGAGCTTTTGTAATACCAGAGCATATTTAACATTATTCAAGGGTACAGGAATACATCATTCCGATAGAGGTCATCAGATCACAAGAGAATATTTTTCAAAGGGATACACAGTATTAGCTTTTGATTTATCAGCTGATGGATCAGGTAATGAAACATGTCAAAACCTGTTGAATCAAGGTATAGTGAGAATTGAAGCAAAATTAAGCTCTTCACTATCATCAACACTGACATGTATAGTTTATGGAGAGTTTGATGCATCACTAGAAATTGATAAAAATAGAAATGTCTATACAAATTTATAAATATTGCTACATTAAGTAATAATTTTTATTATACAAGTGAAGGTCGTACATGATACAACTGTACAAAAATGTCATATAATAATAATAACCGAGTAATGTCATATGCAGAGAAATTTATTCATTTTGGGCGTAAAGTTACCATTGCAGGAATTGAAGAATCCAATAAAACAGTACATTACGAATACAAATATGTATACCCAACCGCTAAACTAACAGCAGAAGAACAAAACTGTGCCACAAATGGAGCTTGTACAATGAAAATATTACACAAAATCTAAACAAAAAGTTAAACAAATTTCCTGTCGTTTTGGTTAACGGAAAAGAGAAAAAAGACTTCTTATCTCAATACATAAAGTGTAAATCAAAAATATACGATATTTCAAATATTACAGAACAGCATGAATACACAACAGCTTGTAAGAATTCTTCAGAAGAATAAGTACACAAAAAATTGTTTTAGGGGCGTTTATGCTTTTAACCGTATCCCCAAACAGATAAAAAAGAAACCATTTTGTATTGTTGTTAATTCAGATCCAGACACTGAACCTGGTTTACATTGGTTTGTAATACATTTTCCAAAAAAAGGATGTGACGAATATTTCGATTCTTTTGGAGATCAAACAATAAAAACAAATATTATAGAAAAAGTCAATCAAAATTCCAGACAAAAATGTTTTATAAAAAATAAAAAACGATTACAATCAAACAGTTCAGATGTATGTGGATATTATTGCTGTGTTTTTTTGTATTTCCGTTGCAGAGGACTTTCAATGCAAAGCTTTTTTAAAAAATTTAGTTCTAAGAATTTAATTTACAATGATAAATTAATTATAAAAATGTTCCATGAAATTTTTTTAAATGTTCAATTCTACAATAATAAGTAAACATTCTGTAATTTTGTTTAAAAACCAATAAAAAGTAAAGAAAAATCAAATATATTTTTTGTTAATGTTTTTTATTTTTTTTCAGCAATTAACAAAGGTATTTCTACAAATAATGATATCGAATTTGTATAATGAAATTGAGCATCTCAATTATTCAGTACAAGTTTGCGGAATTCAAATCTCAATTATTCAGTACAAGTTTGCGGAATATCTAAAGAAGAAAATGAAAATCTAGTGGACACCGCAATAAAAATATCAAAAGCTTTAGAACTAAATTTTAACCAACACTCAATCAAAGAAGCTTATCGCATAAATCATAAAAATGAAGAAAATATTTCCGCAATTCCAGCCAAAATTGTTATTGAATTTATGAAAAAAAGTGAAAGAGACATTTTTCTGGCTAAATACAAAGAAGGGAAACGTGAAAAAAAATTCTTAAACACTGGTAAGATTTTTGAAGATAACACTGAACATGCTGTATTTATAAATGAACGTCTAACAACTTTTAACAACTTTATTTTCAAAAAAGCACGAGACTTAAAAAGACAAAATAAAATTGAATTCGCTTGGGTTCAAGATGGCAAAATTTTAGTTAGAAAATCCAAAACTGATAAAATAATACATGTAAAAAACTTAAATATTTTAAATGAATTCACTAACTAATTATAATGTTTTGTCATCGTTCAATCCAAGCAATAAAATTTATGCTACAATAGAAGATATTAAACAGAGTAATGAAGATTTAATTAGAATACTGTACTTAAATGCGAGAAGTTTAAAAAATAAAATTGATGAAATTGAGGTTATATTAAAAACAATAAATACAACAATTGATGTAATATGTGTTACAAAAACATGGTTTAACGAAGATGAAAAACAATATTATAATATTGCTGACTATAATTCTGTATGCAGTTGTCGACCAAACAAATCAGGGGGTGGGTGTGCTATATATATAAATAAAAGATTATTATTTACAGAAATCTTTGTATATAGTGATAATAATGATAGTTTTGTAAGTGTCAGTATTACGAAAAACAGAAAAACATTTAATATTTTAAATACATATAGAGCACCTTCAAATTTAAACAATCGTGTTAATCTCTTCATGGAATCACTGGAAAAATGCATAAAAGTAACAGCTAAAAAAAACACCACTACATATATCACAGGAGATTTTAATATTAATATATTAGAATCCAATTCAATTGTCAATAAATATAAAGATTTTATGACAATCAATAATTTTTTAAACTGCAATGGAAACACTGCAACAAGGCACATATCAAATACTTGTATAGACCACTTTTTTACAAACAATGTAACTGAAACAATAAATCTCTCTCATGTAAACATTGATATATTGGATCACAACTTAATACTGATTGAAACGTCAAAACCAGAACAACAAACAATAAATAAAAATTCAGAAGAACAGGATAACTTAATAAAATTAATTAATTTAAATAAATTAAAACACATATTAACAACTAATCCTATTATTTTAGATACAACAAAAAATATGGAAGAAATGCTTGGAGAATTTATGATAAAATTTAAAAAAAAAAAAATGAATCAACATCACAAACTAAAGAAAACAATAAAAATAAAAACAAAAAACCTTGGATAGATCAAGAACTTACAATGATAATTAATGCAAAGTACTTTTGGTATTCCAAATTAGTCAAAGATCCACAAAATAAACATTTAGAAAAAGAATATAAATACTACCGAAATAAAGCAACAAACTTACGCAGATTAAAAAAAAATGAATATTATGGTAATAAATTTAATAATTATCTAAATAATTCATCAAAAACATGGAATTGCATTAAAGAAATTATATATGATGGAAAACCAAATAATATCCAATCAAATCTATTCAAGGACTTATGCTCAGATGATGCAAAAAATAAAGCTAATGAATTAAATAAGCACTTTGTGAAAGTTGGAGAAAATTTAGCAAAAGCATGCCCAAAAGAAAATATTTTCTATACTCCAACTCAAACTACAGAAACTTTTAGATTTAAACAAGTAAGCAGGCTCCAAGTTTTAAATATAATTGATGGTCTTAACAAGTCAAATTGTTTGGACTCAGATGAGATTTCTGTAAATATGATAAAAAATTGCAAGCACTCATTATCAATACCTTTAATGCTGCTTATAAATAAATCTTTAACTGAAGGAAAAGTACCGACTAAAATAAAAGTGGGTAAAATAGTACCTATATTTAAAGCAGGATGTAAAAAGGATTTAAACAACTACAGACCCATATGCATAACTTCAGTAGTATCTAAAATTATAGAAAAGGTTGTTCATGAACAAGTTATGAAATATATTAATGAATATGTTCCTTTGTCCAATAAACAATATGGGTTTAAGAAAAAATCAAGTACTGAATCAGCCCTTTTTGATATGATCGCACACGTACAAAAACTGAAAGACAAAAAGAAACTAGTAGCATTATTATTTATAGATCTATCAAAAGCATTTGATACAGTAGATACACAAATTCTACTTCGTAAACTCCAGAGCTTAGGTATCAAAGGTACAGCATATAATTGGTTCTCATCATATCTTACTGGTCGAACTCAATACATTCAAGCTGACAATATAAAAAGTAACCAATTAAATATCAGATATGGTGTGCCGCAGGGAAGTATATTAGGACCAATTCTATTCACTATTTATATAAATCATATACAAAAGCTTGGTATTAATGGTGAAATCTATTTATTTGCTGATGATATTTGTCTAATTTATGAAGCTGAAAATATAAACATAATGAAAAATTATATAGATAAAGACCTTATAAAATTAAAAAAATGGATGGATCTACATAAGCTGACGGTAAATACAAATAAAACAAAATGCATGATAATTGGAAACAGAGAACAAACTTTAAATATATTATACAACAATAAAAATGTAGAACAAGTTACTGTGTTTAAATATCTGGGATTCTGGTTAGATGCGGACTTCAGCTGGAATTACCATTTAACCAAGCTACGAAGCAAACTCTCATCAATTGGTGGAATTTTCTACAGAATTTCAAATTGCATACCATTTGAAACCAAAAAAAATATATATTATGCACTATTTCATAGTCACTTAATATATGGGATTAAAATCTGGGGATCAGCAATTAAAAAACAATTAAATGATATGCAAGTAATGCAAAATAGAGCCATTAAAAATTTATATAATTATGATTGGTTAACAAAAACAGAATACATGCATAAAACAAACAAATTCTTACTGATCAGAGATATAATAAAATTGAATTTAATCCTTTATATTCACGATGTAGAAAAATCCAATATCCACTCAAATACAAATTTAACAAAACGTAGACATCAACATTCAGCTAATATCAGAAGCAAAAATAAAATACATATGGAAAAAATAAGAACTTCCAAGTACGGGTCATCAACAGCACTATATACTGGTATAAAACTATACAATAATCTCCCAAACAACCTTACAGATTTAAGTCGAAGAAAACTAAAAACACAACTAACTTCACAATATCTGGAAAAATACATCACAAATTAGTTAAATCTATTTTAATTTTAATTTTATTTTGTTTTACTTTTTTTATTCTTTGTATATATGTATATATACAGTGGTCTATATTTTCATTATTTTGTAGTATTAACTTGCGTAGTTACTTTGTCTTACATACATATTATCGAGCTCGGTTAAACTTTACATTATCAAAAAATATATTTTCAATAATTTATCTTTTTTAATATTAATCATTTTATAATTACAATTTTTTATAATTGATATTATTATTGATCACTAAATAATTACAATTTTATGTCCTACCATATATCTTTTTACAATTTTTGCTTATCTTTTAATACATTTTGTACTACTATTAATTATTTCTAAATAACATTATTATGTAATATAAAGCCTAATAACGAGATAAATCTCATAAGGCATCTCATAGTTGAATAAAAAAAAAAAAAAAAAAAAAATAGTTTTGAAAAATTAAACGATTTATTGAATTTTGGTAAAAAAAATGCTCCTGTGTTAATCTTTTCACATTATAAGTTTTACAAATTTTGTAATATTCGTATATACATAATCTTTTATATATATCTCGTTTATATAATTAAAATATGCATAGCTTGTTATGAAATCCCTGATGTTAATGACCTCTTTCCATTCTTCGTTGTCCAATAAAAATGATAGATTATGAGCTTCATCTTCACTGCATATGTTTTGCACAAACATAATCCAAAGACTATAACTAAATTTCATTGGGGTTTTACCAAATTTTGATATTACCACTATCGGTTTTAATGTATCGGGGTGAAAACCAGATGAAATTTTTGCTGTGTGATCTTCGTTCAAAAAATAATGATAGTCAAGAAGCAAATTACAGGTATCTCTGGAGATAGTGTTTCCATTTTGACAATACAAATATAACTAAACAAAATGGCTGTTGAAAAATAAAACAATTTTTTTTAGAAATCAATTTTATTATATTTTAACATATACATATACATATTAAAACAGTTTTTTAAAGCACATTTTTTTGAATTTTGATGCTCTGTAGAGTGTATCGTACAATATACCCCGTAATTTCGTAGTTCTATCAATCTAGGTATCGTATTATTTAAATCCACAATTGTTGTTGTTGTTGTGTTTGGTAGATATTTGTTAAGTATATCTTTTTTTTGTTTACCTTTTACAAAAATTGTGTACTGTTCAAGACTTTTAAATATAAATGGTAAACTGTTGTATTCAATAACACCATTTTCCCATTCTAGACCGTTTATATTTTCCCTATTATTGTCATTTTGTTGCAAAGTTTCTTTGTTTAGCTCCTCCTTAGGATATGGTGGTTTAAATAAATAAAATTCCGATAATAGAGATCCTTGTTTTAATGTAGCCATTTCCTTTATGAAATGCTGTCTTCCATTACCAATCACAAATTGAAAATCAACAAACATTATTTTTTTCTGCATTTTCATAAAACCAAACTTTATACTTTGAGAGAAGTTATAAAACTAATTGTAATCACGTTAATAAGTTAGTTAGAAGCCTAAGGTATGAGTAAAAAGTCAATTGTAGATGAGCTGCATAGAGCGGCAAGGAAAAATTTCAAACGACGACAAGTTAAACAGAAAGGAGTAAATGACACTTGGCAGATTGACTTAGTAGAAATGCTTCCATTTGCAAAATTTAATAAAGGTTTTAAATATCTTCTTACTGTTATTGATATTTTTTCAAAATATGCTTATGCAGAACCGGTTAAGTCTAAAAATGGAATAGATGTGACAAACGCTATGAAGAATATTTTTAATAAAAGTAAAAAAAATCCAAAAAATATTCATTCTGATCAAGGAAATGAATTTTTTAATAATAACTTTCAAAACTTAATGAAAACCAATAAAATAAATCACTATCACACATACACAAAACTTAAAGCCTCCATTTGTGAGCGTTTTAATCGCACATTAAAAAATAATATGTGGAAGCAATTTAGTTTAAATGGTAATTACAATTGGATTTTAATTATAGATGATTTAATAAAAAAATATAATTATAATTGGCATCGTACTATAAAAATGAAACCTTATCAGGTAACAAAGAAAAACGAAAAACATTTATTATCAACAATTTACAATAGACCTAAATTATATAATAAAGCCAAATTTAAGGTAAATGATTTTGTGCGCATCAGTAAAACCAAAGGTACTTTTCAAAAAGGATATGAGCCAAGCTGGTCTACTGAAATTTTTAAAATATCAAAAGTTAATTTTACAAACCCCACAACATATTCTCTAATTGATTATAAAGAACAACCGATAATGGGGGGTTTTTACGAATATGAAATGCAAAAAACAAAAAATTCACACTCATATCCAGTTGAAAAAATAGTGCAGCAAAGGGGTGACAAAGTACTTGTTAAGTGGCTTGGTTTTGATAGTACACATAACTCTTGGATAAATAAAAAAGATATTTTATAAAATCAAAAGATAAATATTAATGTATATAACTGGGGAAAATATACAAATGTATTTTAGTATGCAATGCTTTTTATTCCTAGATATAAAGGTTAAATAAATATCTATTATGTTTAGTTCCAATTTAACTATTCAATATGTCGGGTTTCAATATTTTAAGCGAATCAGTAACGTTAGTGAAACGTTTTAATTTACGCGGACGTCGCGTAGAATTTTCGATTAAAGAAGTGCCGGAAAATGAGGAACCTACAGGGTGGATTAAAAAGGCTGTAGAAGAAATTATTCAATATATATCAGATGAACTATTACCTACCGATCAGGTAGGAATCACATTTTGTGATAACAGTACATTAGAACGCTCTCCTGGATGGATTAATTTTAAACCAGCATCTTTAATTAGCATAGGTAAAAATTTAAATTTGCTATATCACAAAAATCATTATAATGTGATATCTTCATTAACACCAGCTTTCTGTTGTCGATATTTTTGTCAGACATGCCATATTCCGTACAATAACAAAAACTCGCATTACTGTGAAGGAAAATGTCCTTGCTGCCAAAAATCACCAAACTGTAAAAAACAAACTGTGCCTGAAATACCATGCACAAATTGCAACAGATTATTTAGAGGTCAGAGTTGTTATAATAACCATTTGACTATATATGGATCTGAAAAGACTAATATTTGTGCCTACATCAAAAGGTGTCTTAGCTGTTTGAAAACTACCCGTTTATTTATTTTTTACGATTTGGAGACCCCAGGAAAAAATTATTGCAGAAAAATCAATAATGTTTAATGTAATAATGGAAAAAATTATTGCAGAAAAATCACCAAATACAGTAATTAATTTACACGAACCAAATTTGTGTATATTTAATAAATGTTGTGAAATCTGTATTGAGGAAAATAATTTGGTCTTTTGTCAAAATTGTGGTTTTAGACAGACTATATACAATGAAAATGTAATAGATCTATTGCTCCAAAACCTATTGACACTGAGGAAAAAAATTAAAAATATCATAGTAATTGCGCATAATGGTAAATCGTTTGACCATCAGTTTATATTGAATTATATACTTACAAAATCCGATTTTACACCCGATTTAATTATGCAGGGTACAAAAATTATTATGATGAAAATACAGAACATAAAGTTTATAGATTCTATAAATTATTTCCCTATGGCTCTGTCTAAATTGCCAAAAGCTTTTGATTTGCCAGACACATTTAAAAAAAGGGTATTTTCCACATTTTTTCAATACACTAGAAAATAAAAATTATATTGGATGCCTACCATCTAGCGTTGCGACTTGAACTATATAAATTTTGTTGCATTCTACTATCAGAAACAAATTGATTTGAATTATAGGATGGATTATTTATACCATTATCAGAAATGGAAATATCGCGTCTAATACTATGAAGACCGTCTTGAATAGTTCTTGAAATTTGTTGTTGTAACCTGTCTTGATTAATTTCAAACATTTGTTGAATAATATTTTGTAAAGCGGTAACATCAAAATTATTGTTACTATAAGACGTAGATTGCTCAGTTTGCCTAGCATTATTTTGCTCAAAATGAATCAATGGATCACTAGCTACAATATTTGGTTCTTGGTTCGATTGTTGTCTAGTTTGCGATCTAGTTTTATGCGTTTTAGGTATTTTAGGAATAATTCCTCGTAGTGAATTATTTTCATTTGAAATATTACTATTACTTTCTGTAGTACAACTACGAATATCAGAAATACTAAATTTAGCCCTACAATTGGGACAAGTAGCTGAATTCTCTAACCAGGTTATTAAACAAGTCCTATAAAATAAATGTTTACAATTTGTGGAAACAATTTCATTTAAAGGTACCAACAATTCTTTCCAGATACCGCAATTTGCATCTGCATATGTAACTACTACAGGATCATGGACAAGACTTCTCATAGTAGCCATATTTAAAAAAAATATTTATAACAAATTATTTCCTAGGATTCAAACAAAATCAAAATATCAATATATTAATATCAATATAATAGAACGATATATAAATTCTATAAACAATAAAGTTTATTTATTTTTCTTTAAAAAAAAATTAATGAAATATTCAAAGTTTTCATAAGCACACACACACTGTAACGCAGAAAAGTGGTCTCATGAGTTTCCTCATGAGATGATGCTCGAACTGTTGGAATAAAAATAACCAGGCCACGGTCCCTTTTCCACGCCATAAAATTCTGTCAGGGAGGAATATTTTCAACAACAACACAGATTTAGGATATTGCTCACGTCCTCCTTCTCAGCCAGGCCTAGTTACGCGGTTGGGCGTGGGCTGAGCAATATCCAGGGCCAAATTTTTCCGTTCAAGAATGATACTTACATAGGGTATTACATCACCTAGAAAAGGAAAGGATGGGGAAAAGGAATGGTGAGGGTTAAATATCCAGGACGTTCAATCACATAGTTTTCCTGCGGTACTATTCCATAATTATAAAACAATTAAATAAAAAGAAAATGATTTTGGTTGGCACATCAAATTGTATAATTTATTTATTATTTAAAAGACAAAAGAAAAAAAAAGAAAAATATGCTACTCTACTACTAATATAATGAAAAAACAAAAAAAATATTTAATTATAATTAATTACCTGATGGGATTAATCCAGTTCAGCTCCTGAAGCTTCAGCGGCCGATGAATACCCACTATTTTATTTAATTAATTTATTTTAATTTAATAATTCTAATTTTATTTTATATACAACAAAAAAAAAACTTTAAAATTAAGCTACTTTACTTCAAAACAAAAAAAAACTACTTTTATCTCCAACCAAAAAATATAATTTTGTGGTAGGTTGTCCTTGGACGACCTTCCCGATGTTGTTCCACTGGATCAGCAACTCATTGTTGATTTTAATAAATATGTGCCTTGCACATATTAAATTTAATATTAATGTCTTACACAAAACGAAGTATTTGATGTTGTACATATATTATTATTAGTTATAATATAACTATAATATTTATCTTTTTATAAGATGTATTTTTATAAAACTATTTGTATATTTATGTATATTAGTGTTTCTTTAATTTTATCTTCAGTTTTTTTTTAATGTTCAATTTATTGTTTTAATTTTTAATAATTTTAAAATCAATTATTTTAATTAATTAAACACCACTGATAAGGCGTTATAAATATTTTGATGTATAAGTAAGTCTATTTACACCTTTATATATTTTTATTTATAACTAATTTAAATTAAACTTTAGAATAAACGATACATATTACGGCTAATTACAATCTAGTATCCTAAATTTAATTTAAAAACTAGCTACATTCTAAAAAATAATAATTTTAGAATACCACCGGTATTCTCTACGTCTAGTTACCTCCCGATCTTTTGGCCGTCTACTACACCTAGCAACATCGATCGATATCGATCACACCACATCAATCCCTTTCTTGTCTCCGAAATTCAACCCGAAGCAATCACCCCATCCGAAAGTTTCAATAAAATTATATCTTTCTTCCAATCAGAAATAATTTTCATCCGAAGGGCTCATTAACTTCGGATTCAATTTTGGATACAAAAGGGGAAATTGATCTAAAGTAATCGATTCCGAATCTATATTTACTAGATGTAGTGCCGCGACATCTATATATAAATAGTATAATTCGTATACACGGTGGGCGCCTATATATTAATATATGGTTTTTCCCGCAAGGTGTTTCGTTGAAAATAAATAAATAAATATTAAATGTCATCGGCCGTCAACAAAGTGCATGTGCAGCCATCATGGTAAAAAAAAGAAAAAGGTAAACAAACAACATTTATATATAATTTTATTATTTTTCTACATTTTCTAATTAGACTTTATTCTATTTCTTTTCAGATAATTTCCGATGTTACAAAACAGTTTTTATAGCAGCGAGTCTTGAGCTAAAGGAAAACTGACAAAAAGGAAATTAGCTAAAATCTATATATTTACTACTTTGGTTTAAAATTTATTTCTTTTCCAGATTTTTCGCTGCACTTGTAAAGTTTTCACATGTATGTCGTAAGAAGATCGACCCACGACCCTAATCTCTACATTATATAAATTTAAGAACTACATATTTTTATTTTCTTATGTATAATACCATTGTGCTATCAAAAATTAGTATGACGACGAGATAAAATTCGTCCAGGTAAATATATAACATATTTTTAATATCTTAGATTTTATAATAAGTAAATACAGACACTCAGGACACGGAACAAATATATATATACATATATATATATACCTAAATATATTAACCACTATTTTCTAATTGTAAATGATCATTTACAATTTAGCTTCTAATTTTAATAAAAAAATTGTATTTGAAAATTTAATTCCAAAATTATTATAGTTACTATAATAATCAATTAACTTACAAATAATATTTAAATCTAACGTATTATAATAATTCTTATACTGAAATATATAATACTAATCTGGTGTATTTTTATCTTTGGTTTTTGATTAACAAAAATCAAAGAAAATTTACCAGAAGATAATCTAATTTATTAAGATATAGAACTAAACAACTAATAAATAATTATTTTAAATGTTCTTGAAACTTTATAAGAACAAAATACAAAAAAAAAAATAACAAAGAAGATATTACCTAATAACCTATACTAATACTATACTACTACATATTATTACAGATATATTACATAACTATTTTACATTACACTAATAATTTACGAATTTTAAATAATATGTAATTATACCTTAAACATAAATCATATATGTAATATGATACTTATTTTTAAGTTAAGTTACAAGATCATTTTAAACATATTTTATTCTATACAATAATAATATACCACAAATATATAAAATCATTTACTTTTTAATAATTTTAATTTTACTAATTTTATTTTTACATTCTAAACGAAGATTACTTAAGATACATAAAAAAAAACAATATTCAACATCAGAAACATCAGAATTTTCATCACAAAAAAAAAAAAAAATCAATATTTCTGATCAACAATGAATACGCCGATCCTGCAAATCAAAATTTATTTGGAAACAACATACATATATTTATAATAATATTATATATATTATTAATAATTTTTCAAAATAATATATTTATTTAAGTTTTAATTTCAATATTTAGTATTAATTTTTGCTTTTGTAAATATAATGTGCACAAACATATGTATTAACTTTCATTTAATTTTCTTCATATTTCATAAAAAATATTTTTAGGAATAATTAAGTTTGTTGGATTAAACTGTGATTGAACTTCCTTTCAATTTAACTACACCATAAAGGAAAGTTTAGGAAAATAGGAAATGGTTTTGGAATAGGGTATAGGAAATTTCATTTATTTTTGGTTTATGGAATTAATAATTATACCGAAGGATTGAATACAGGACCACCAAATATTAATCTAGACTCCGAATAATTTATTTATTGATTCCGAATTTAACTATTAATTTACTTTTCTGCATACAATAACTTTAACTTTACTTTACTTTATATATATAAATTTTATACCAGGATTTGTTAAGGACCACCTTAAAACAATCTAACTAGAGTAAAATTTATATATTTTCCTATGTTGATTAAATTTTAGACCACTAAAATTTATCTAAAACATAGACTTTATAACAAAAAAAAATAAACCAAAAATAAAGGAAATCACATCATTCTTGAACAGAAAAAACCGAAATTTGGAGTAACAATTTTCTCAATAAATTACAGCTGTTCTGGCCCCACGTTGGGCGCCATTTTATGTAACGCAGAAAAGTGGTCTCATGAGTTTCTGTTGGAATAAAAATGACCAGGCCACGGTCCTTTTTCCACGCCATAAAATTCTGTCAGGGAGGAATATTTTCAACAACAAAACAGATTTAGGATATTGCTCACGTCCTCCTTCTCAGCCAGGCCTAGTTACGCGGTTGGGCATGGGCTGAGCAATATCCAGGGCCAAATTTTTCCGTTCAAGAATAATACTTACATAGGGTATTACATCACCTAGAAAAGGAAAGGATGGGGAAAAGGAATGGTGAGGGTTAAATATCCAGGACGTTCAATCACATAATTTTCCTGCGGTACTATTTCATAATTATAAAATAATTAAATAAAAAGAAAATGATTTTGGTTGGCAAAAGAAAAAAAAAAGAAAAATATGCTACTCTACTACTAATATAATGAAAAAAACAAAAAAAATATTTAATTATAATTAATTACCTGGGATTAATCCTGTTCAGCTCCTGAAGCTTCAGCGGTCGACGAATACCCACTATTTTATTTAATTAATTTATTTTAATTTAATAATTCTAATTTTATTTTATATACAACAAAAAAAAACTTTAAAATTAAGCTACTTTACTTCAAAACAAAAAAAAACTACTTTTATCTCCAACCAAAAAATATAATTTTGTGGTAGGTTGTCCTTGGACGACCTTCCCGATGTTGTTCCACTGGATCAGCAACTCATTGTTGATTTTAATAAATATGTGCCTTGCACATATTAAATTTAATATTAATGTCTTACACAAAACGAAGTATTTGATGTTGTACATATATTATTATTAGTTATAATATAACTATAATATTTATCTTTTTATAAGATGAATTTTTATAAAACTATTTGTATATTTATGTATATTAGTGTTTCTTTAATTTTATCTTCAGTTTTTTTTAATGTTCAATTTATTGTTTTAATTTTTAATAATTTTAAAATCAATTATTTTAATTAATTAAACACCACAAATAAGTCGTTTTAAATATTTTGATGTATAAGTCTATTTACATCTTTATATATTTTTATTTATAACTAATTTAAATTAAACTTTAGAATAAACGATACACATTACGGCTAATTACAATCTAGTATCCTAAATTTAATTTAAAAACTAGCTACATTCTAAAAAATAATAATTTTAGAATACCACCTGTATTCTCTACGTCTAGTTACCTCCCGATCTTTTGGCCGTCCACTACACCTAGCAACATCGATCGGTATCGATCACACCACATCAATCCCTTTCTTGTCTCCGAAATTCAACCCGAAGCAATCACCCCATCCGAAAGTTTCAATAAAATTATATCTTTCTTCCAATCAGAAATAATTTTCATCCGAAGGGCTCATTAACTTCGGATTCAATTTTGGATACAAAAGGGGAAATTGATCTAAAGTAATCGATTCCGAATCTATATTTACTAGATGTAGTGCCGCGACATCTATATATAAATAGTATAATTCGTATACACGGTGGGCGCCTATATATTAATATATGGTTTTTCCCGCAAGGTGTTTCGTTGAAAATAAATAAATAAATATTAAATGTCATCGGCCGTCAACAAAGTGCATGTGCAGCCATCATGGTAAAAAAAAGAAAAAGGTAAACAAACAACATTTATATATAATTTTATTATTTTTCTACATTTTCTAATTAGACTTTATTCTATTTCTTTTCAGATAATTTCCGATGTTACAAAACAGTTTTTATAGCAGCGAGTCTTGAGCTAAAGGAAAACTGACAAAAAGGAAATTAGCTAAAATCTATATATTTACTACTTTGGTTTAAAATTTATTTCTTTTCCAGATTTTTCGCTGCACTTGTAAAGTTTTCACATGTATGTCGTAAGAAGATCGACCCACGACCCTAATCTCTACATTATATAAATTTAAGAACTACATATTTTTATTTTCTTATGTATAATACCATTGTGCTATCAAAAATTAGTATGACGACGAGATAAAATTCGTCCAGGTAAATATATAACATATTTTTAATATCTTAGATTTTATAATAAGTAAATACAGACACTCAGGACACGGAACAAATATATATATACATATATATATATACCTAAATATATTAACCACTATTTTCTAATTGTAAATGATCATTTACAATTTAGCTTCTAATTTTAATAAAAAAATTGTATTTGAAAATTTAATTCCAAAATTATTATAGTTACTATAATAATCAATTAACTTACAAATAATATTTAAATCTAACGTATTATAATAATTCTTATACTGAAATATATAATACTAATCTGGTGTATTTTTATCTTTGGTTTTTGATTAACAAAAATCAAAGAAAATTTACCAGAAGATAATCTAATTTATTAAGATATAGAACTAAACAACTAATAAATAATTATTTTAAATGTTCTTGAAACTTTATAAGAACAAAATACAAAAAAAAAAAATAACAAAGAAGATATTACCTAATAACCTATACTAATACTATACTACTACATATTATTACAGATATATTACATAACTATTTTACATTACACTAATAATTTACGAATTTTAAATAATAATTTTAAATAATATGTAATTATACCTTAAACATAAATCATATATGTAATATGATACTTATTTTTAAGTTAAGTTACAAGATCATTTTAAACATATTTTATTCTATACAATAATAATATACCACAAATATATAAAATCATTTACTTTTTAATAATTTTAATTTTACTAATTTTATTTTTACATTCTAAACGAAGATTACTTAAGATACATAAAAAAAAACAATATTCAACATCAGAAACATCAGAATTTTCATCACAAAAAAAAAAAAAATCAATATTTCTGATCAACAATGAATACGCCGATCCTGCAAATCAAAATTTATTTGGAAACAACATACATATATTTATAATAATATTATATATATTATTAATAATTTTTCAAAATAATATATTTATTTAAGTTTTAATTTCAATATTTAGTATTAATTTTTGCTTTTGTAAATATAATGTGCACAAACATATGTATTAACTTTCATTTAATTTTCTTCATATTTCATAAAAAATATTTTTAGGAATAATTAAGTTTGTTGGATTAAACTGTGATTGAACTTCCTTTCAATTTAACTACACCATAAAGGAAAGTTTAGGAAAATAGGAAATGGTTTTGGAATAGGGTATAGGAAATTTCATTTATTTTTGGTTTATGGAATTAATAATTATACCGAAGGATTGAATACAGGACCACCAAATATTAATCTAGACTCCGAATAATTTATTTATTGATTCCGAATTTAACTATTAATTTACTTTTCTGCATACAATAACTTTAACTTTACTTTACTTTATATATATAAATTTTATACCAGGATTTGTTAAGGACCACCTTAAAACAATCTAACTAGAGTAAAATTTATATATTTTCCTATGTTGATTAAATTTTAGACCACTAAAATTTATCTAAAACATAGACTTTATAACAAAAAAAAATAAACCAAAAATAAAGGAAATCACATCATTCTTGAACAGAAAAAACCGAAATTTGGAGTAACAATTTTCTCAATAAATTACAGCTGTTCTGGCCCCACGTTGGGCGCCATTTTATGTAACGCAGAAAAGTGGTCTCATGAGTTTCTGTTGGAATAAAAATGACCAGGCCACGGTCCTTTTTCCACGCCATAAAATTCTGTCAGGGAGGAATATTTTCAACAACAAAACAGATTTAGGATATTGCTCACGTCCTCCTTCTCAGCCAGGCCTAGTTACGCGGTTGGGCATGGGCTGAGCAATATCCAGGGCCAAATTTTTCCGTTCAAGAATAATACTTACATAGGGTATTACATCACCTAGAAAAGGAAAGGATGGGGAAAAGGAATGGTGAGGGTTAAATATCCAGGACGTTCAATCACATAATTTTCCTGCGGTACTATTTCATAATTATAAAATAATTAAATAAAAAGAAAATGATTTTGGTTGGCAAAAGAAAAAAAAAAGAAAAATATGCTACTCTACTACTAATATAATGAAAAAAACAAAAAAAATATTTAATTATAATTAATTACCTGGGATTAATCCTGTTCAGCTCCTGAAGCTTCAGCGGTCGACGAATACCCACTATTTTATTTAATTAATTTATTTTAATTTAATAATTCTAATTTTATTTTATATACAACAAAAAAAAACTTTAAAATTAAGCTTCAAAACAAAAAAAACTACTTTTATCTCCAACCAAAAAATATAATTTTGTGGTAGGTTGTCCTTGGACGACCTTCCCGATGTTGTTCCACTGGATCAGCAACTCATTGTTGATTTTAATAAATATGTGCCTTGCACATATTAAATTTAATATTAATGTCTTACACAAAACGAAGTATTTGATGTTGTACATATATTATTATTAGTTATAATATAACTATAATATTTATCTTTTTATAAGATGAATTTTTATAAAACTATTTGTATATTTATGTATATTAGTGTTTCTTTAATTTTATCTTCAGTTTTTTTTTAATGTTCAATTTATTGTTTTAATTTTTAATAATTTTAAAATCAATTATTTTAATTAATTAAACACCACAAATAAGTCGTTTTAAATATTTTGATGTATAAGTCTATTTACATCTTTATATATTTTTATTTATAACTAATTTAAATTAAACTTTAGAATAAACGATACACATTACGGCTAATTACAATCTAGTATCCTAAATTTAATTTAAAAACTAGCTACATTCTAAAAAATAATAATTTTAGAATACCACCTGTATTCTCTACGTCTAGTTACCTCCCGATCTTTTGGCCGTCCACTACACCTAGCAACATCGATCGGTATCGATCACCCCACATCAATCCCTTTCTTGTCTCCGAAATTCAACCCGAAGCAATCACCCCATCCGAAAGTTTCAATAAAATTATATCTTTCTTCCAATCAGAAATAATTTTCATCCGAAGGGCTGATTAACTTCGGATTCAATTTTGGATACAAAAGGGGAAATTGATCTAAAGTAATCGATACCGAATCCATATTTACTAGATGTAGTGCCGCGACATCTATATATAAATAGTATAATTCGTATACACGGTGGGTGCCTATATATTAATATATGGTTTTTCCCGCAAGGTGTTTCGTTGAAAATAAATAAATAAATATTAAATGTCATCGGCCGTCAACAAAGTGCATGTGCAGCCATCATGGTAAAAAAAAGAAAAAGGTAAACAAACAACATTTATATATAATTTTATTATTTTTCTACATTTTCTAATTAGACTTTATTCTATTTCTTTTCAGATAATTTCCGATGTTACAACACACCCACAGTTATCAATGAAGGATTTCATTCATCCGTCATCAATTCGGTTGAGCTTTAATTGGTTCCAAACAAAAATGTTATTTTTAAAATAACTAAATTTTTATATGAATTCTATGATTAATTGATGTTGATTATTATTTTCAGTCATAATTTTTTCCTCTACAAACAAAGTTAATTCGATTAGCTTAAGATTCCTTAAGATTACCGGCCAGAAACAGGCGAATACGCTAGTAATCTGTATTCCATTGTAAATTTAATCCGATTTTAATCTAAGGTCAAAATATATCTTTATTAAAAATTACTACTATAAAATTATCACCATTTATTTACATACAAAGGTAGATAGGACAAATATTCGAAAATTTATTCAAAAAAGTTTGTGTTCACTATACATCCCTAGGCATAAAAACCCTGAAGAAAACGTGAAAATTTATGAAATGTATAATCAACATAAAAAAAAAAAAAAATGCAACATTTTGAAAAAAAAAAAAATCTTTAATTACAATTACAGATTTTTACCTTATTATGATGGGATTACCTTTGGCAAACACAAAATTAAATGCAAATGCAAAGTGCCGGTCAAATACAAGAGTCAACCCTAGGAAACTGCATTCCATTGCTACTAATAATTTACACTTAATAATCACTTTTCCAAAAAAAATAAACCACCACAATAGAATGTAAATTTATAAATATCTGAAACTACATATATTTAACTTGATAAAAAAAAACCCAAAATACATAAACTAAACTTAACCGGACAAGAATTTCGAATACGATCCAAAACTTTGTATTCCTCATTAAAGTGTATATATTTTACTGATAAACATTATCAAGTCAAAAAAATTTTTAAAAAAAAATATAAGTTCGATTTGGTAACCCAAAAATAGATTCAAATTACATAGTCATTTTATTCTACTCTGCCTTCGGGCCCCACGTTGGGCGCCATTTTTGTAACGAGGTCGGTGTTGGTTAAAGAGATTTTACATGTTTTAGTGCTGTTCATTTGCTGTAATGGAATACAACAATTGAACTGGTTACATTAACATCATGAAAGCGCTGCACGCCTAGCGATGCACTAGCATAGCTCAGGGATCGGGGGGTTTTATTTGCGCTTCCTCAATCATTACAAAAAATAATTTTTGCGTGCTAAATTAATCAAAATAGTATCAAACGAAATTACCAAAAAAAATATACTAATTAAAATTTTCCCAAAAAAAAAAAACAATAATTGGAACATAATTAAAACAAAAACAACCTGAGACGAATAAACTAAGCTATAGTTGGTTTAGCATCTAGAATCTTACACCCACCCTTCCATGGAACAACTTTTAGGAATCTATATCTGGTCCCTAATATTTAATTTATTGACCAATAATTTACATTACCTTAATTGACCTGCAAATGTGTATGTGCTTATTGAAATAATAAGATTAATTTTTCATGTTAATTATAAAACAAGTCATAGTAAAAGTTTATTACAAAAAAAAATATATTTTAGTATCAATTATATTTAAATGATAATCATTTAAATAACAAAACAATTAATTAATTGATTTAATTGAAATAAAAGCACATATACTAATGATAACCTGTTCAAATCGCAAAAATCTACAAATTTATGAAATTATTTTATCACCTAAATCAACATCTGAAATATTAATTTTTCATAATAATAACAAACTAAATAATGAATTTATTAAATTTTCCATTTCCATATTAAATTCAAAAATATATATTAATTGATATTCATTACTTAAATTTTCATCAATTTTTGTTAAAATCAAAAATATTCTATTACATTTATAAAATTTAAATAAATTTTTATAATTAGATGATGATATATCATTTTTTTGTTGCCAATCATAAATATTTTGTAAAAGATTTAATTGATTTTTAATTAAATCAATTTTAATTAAAATCGATGAAAATTTGATAACATTTTCATTATAGTTTATAAATTGTATATTTATATATTTCATTGACAATATTTTAGTATTATTCAATATAAAAATTTCTTCAAACAATTCATTAAATGTTATATTTCTAATATAATATAAATTATTTATATTTGATTTCCAAGATATCCTTAAATCAGATGATGATTTATTATTTTTACAATCATAATTATTTGCCAATACATATATACAAATTATTAATTTTTTTTTTATAAATCTGATTTGTTATAATTTTATTAATTATTAAACGATTTGAAAATACTGATTTTGATATATTGACTTGTAATAATTCGCGATTACATAAACCATTATTATTATTTTATTTAATTTCATATCCTTCATTATTATTTGTTATATTATTTTTTCTTTATTTCATTCCATTCAATTAATTTATTTGTATTATACCATTTAAGAAAATATACCAAAAAAAAAAATCCAAAACGAAACTAATAATTATACTTTACAAAGTGATCAAAACAAATCTTATGGTTTTAAAAAAATGCATATTTTTAGGCAAAAATAATTATAATATTTAACCAATTACCTGGTTTGCAGCTCGCTCAGCAACAGATCTGTTGATGAAGTCGGCTGAAAAAAAAAACCTATGTTTGTTGCGTTTTTTTAAATTTTTTTTTATAAGCACCATAAAATTTATTATGAAAAAAAATTTAATCAAAAGAATAAAAAAAAATTAATTAGACTCTATATTTACTATATATAAACATTAATATTTTTTTTTATAAATATAATTATATTAAATTGAAATATCCATTTAAGATATACTAATTAATTTATTTATTTATTTTTTTTTTAAAGAAAAAAATCGATATCCCGCGCTGAAACCTCTGGCAACTCGGCAATCAAAATTTTCACACAGCAACAAGAAAAATTTAGTTGTTTGTTGCATAAAATTTTTATGAAAAATATTATAAATCAAAAAGAGTTTGCCGCAGTTTTTTTTTTATTTAATTATTTAGCGTTTTCAATTTATTTATTTTTTTATAAGAATATAATTTCGATTTTTTTTTTATTTTATTTTGTTTTGCATAAAGAAACTATAGCTAATGTAATAATAATTTCACCAAATTAACTTAATCCCACAAAATTTTAATGATTTTTTTTTTGTGTTTTTATATTTATATTTTAAAATCATATATTCCAAAATTTGATTCAATTTATTTAGGAAAATTTATGTCATATTTTATAAAAGATTGTAACTTGCTATATTTTTTTTTTTTAGAACACATTTCTTTTGGTTTAATGTATTTTTCCCAATATATGATATTGAATTATTTTTTTTTTTTTTTTTTTTTTTAATTAATTTAACTATAGTTACCAGCTTTACACAATTTAAACATTTATACTATATAATTCCTTTTAAATTATATTTATTTTATATAATTATATTGTATTTTCACGTTTTTTTCTATTTCTAATAAAATTCACTTTAAATTGTTAATGTTGAAAAAGAAAAAAAAAATATATTTATTGAATTTTTAATTATTTTAAAAAAATTAATGAAATGAAAATCATTGTCACATTTTTTTTTATCCATAATCAACTAAATTTTTAGCCTTGGTTATTAAAACTTTTACCAACTTATCATTTGAAATTATTTTCTTTTTTAACTAATTTTGTATTTTCTTTTTATCCAATTTATTTTTTTAGTAATACCGCACTCAAGGCTGAGCCAAACTAGACTGAATATTATATTTTTTTCTCTCGTGATCTTTATATCTTTCTTTAAAGAATTTCAATTATTTAATTATATGGTCTGATATTTTATTTGACCAATTGCAATGACATTTTTTTATTAAAATTTGGGAGATAAACTATAGATAATATTGTAATATCGTAAATAGAGATTTTGTAATTAATTTATTATTTTATAAATATTCAAATATTTTATAAATTCTCAGAGGAAATTGCATACTGCATTATCGACCATTACAATGAATGCCTAAACAGTTTCTCCCTTTTCCTTGTGAAAAGCACAAGTTCTGACTTTTGCGGATTAATGTTTAATCCAAATTTCCTGGTCCATTTTCCTAGAGCCTTTCCTTTAGTCCAGACTCTAAGAAGTAGCTTAATGTATCTAGAAATTTTCCACATCCAAAAATTGCTATGTCATCGGCGTATGCAACTACCTTTACGCCTAAGCCCGGCAGCACCTGCAGAATTTCGTCAACCACCAGAATCTAAAGAAGTGGGGATAGAACCCCACCCTGAGGAGTGCCGCTGGTGGTAGTAAAATAATAATAATAATAATGGAAATGTTCGAAGTGAATATCATATTATGCCAGATTTAAACAAAAATTTTAAAAAAATTAATGGGAAAGGAAGTGAGATTGAGGCTATAGATTAGATTAATAATGTAAAGGGAATGGCTAATGTACATAAATGGCCAGATTTATTTATTTTTGATTGTGTGAAAATGAATGTTGAAGGAGCTGCATTGAATTGGTTCAATTCAATAAGAGTTATGAATTTTCATGAATTTGAAGAAGAATTTAGACGAACATTTATAGGTATTCGGTTTCGTACATATTCAGAAAAATGGAAATTTATGCTTAATAGAAAGAAAAATAAAGCAGAAGATTTAATTGACTATTTCTTATAACTATAATATTTATCTTTTTATAAGATGTATTTTTATAAAACTATTTGTATGTTTATGTATATTAGTGTTTCTTTAATTTTATCTTCAGTTTTTTTTTTTAATGTTCAATTTATTGTTTTAATTTTTAATAATTTTAAAATCAATTATTTTAATTTATTAAACACCACTAATAAGTCGTTTTAAATATTTTGATGTATAAGTCTATTTACACCTTTATATATTTTTATTTATAACTAATTTAAATTAAACTTTAGAATAAACGATACACATTACGGCTAATTACAATCTAGTATCCTAAATTTAATTTAAAAACTAGCTACATTCTAAAAAAAAATAATTTTAGAATACCACCGGTATTCTCTACGTCTAGTTACCTCCCGATCTTTTGGCCGTCCACTACACCTAGCAACATCGATCGGTATCGATCACCCCACATCAATCCCTTTCTTGTCTCCGAAATTCAACCCGAAGCAATCACCCCATCTGAAAGTTTCAATAAAATTATATCTTTCTTCCAATCAGAAATAATTTTCATCCGAAGGGCTGATTAACTTCGGATTCAATTTTGGATACAAAAGGGGAAATTGATCTAAAGTAATAGATACCGAATCCATATTTACTAGATGTAGTGCCGCGACATCTACATATAAATAGTATACTTCGTATACACGGTGGGTGCCTATATATTAATATATGGTTTTTCCCGCAAGGTGTTTCGTTGAAAATAAATAAATAAATATTAAATGTCATCGGCCGTCAACAAAGTGCATGTGCAGCCATCATGGTAAAAAAAAGAAAAAGGTAAACAAACAACATTTATATATAATTTTATTATTTTTCTACATTTTCTAATTAGACTTTATTCTATTTCTTTTCAGATAATTTCCGATGTTCCAACACACCCACAGTTATCAATTAAGGATTTCATTCATCCGTCATCAATTCGGTTGAGCTTTAATTGGTTCCAAACAAAAATGTTATTTTTAAAATAACTAAATTTTTATACGAATTCTATGATTAATTGATGTTGATTATTATTTTCAGTCATAATTTTTTCCTCTACAAACAAAGTTAATTCGATTAGCTTAAGATTCCTTAAGATTACCGGCCAGAAACAGGCGTATACGCTAGTAATCTGTATTCCATTGTAAATTTAATCCGATTTTAATCTAAGGTCAAAATATATCTTTATTAAAAATTACTACTATAAAATTATCACAATTTATTTACATACAAAGGTAGATAGGACAAATATTCGAAAATTTATTCAAAAAAGTTTGTGTTCACTATACATCCCTAGGCATAAAAACCCTGAAGAAAACGTGAAAATTTATGAAATGTATAATCAACATAAAAAAAAAAAAAAATGCAACATTTTGAAAAAAAAAAAAATCTGTAATTACAATTACAGATTTTTACCTTATTATGATGGGATTACCTTTGGCAAACACAAAATTAAATGCAAATGCAAAGTGCCGGTCAAATACAAGAGTCAACCCTAGGAAACTGCATTCCATTGCTACTAATAATTTACACTTAATAATCACTTTTCCAAAAAAAATAAACCACCACAATAGAATGTAAATTTATAAATATCTGAAACTACATATATTTAACTTGATAAAAAAACCCAAAATACATAAACTAAACTCAACCGGACAAGAATTTCGAATACGATCCAAAACTTTGTATTCCTCATTAAAGTAAAGTGTATATATTTTACTGATAAACATTATCAAGTCAAAAAAATTTTTTAAAAAAAATATAAGTTCGATTTGGTAACCCAAAAATAGATTCAAATTACATAGTCATTTTATTCTACTCTGCCTTCGGGCCCCACGTTGGGCGCCATTTTTGTAACGAGGTCGGTGTTGGTTAAAGAGATTTTACATGTTTTAGTGCTGTTCATTTGCTGTAATGGAATACAACAATTGAACTGGTTACATTAACATCATGAAAGCGCTGCACGCCTAGCGATGCACTAGCATAGCTCAGGGATCGGGGGGTTTTATTTGCGCTTCCTCAATCATTACAAAAAATAATTTTTGCGTGCTAAATTAATCAAAATAGTATCAAACGAAATTACCAAAAAAAATATACTAATTAAAATTTTCCCAAAAAAAAAAATAATAATTGGAACATAATTAAAACAAAAACAACCTGAGACGAATAAACTATGCTATAGTTGGTTTAGCATCTAGAATCTTACACCCACCCTTCCATGGAACAACTTTTAGGAATCTATACCTGGTCCCTAATATTTAATTTATTGACCAATAATTTACATTACCTTAATTGACCTGCAAATGTGTATGTGCTTATTGAAATAATAAGATTAATTTTTCATGTTAATTATAAAACAAGTCATAGTAAAAGTTTATTACAAAAAAAAATATATTTTAGTATCAATTATATTTAAATGATAATCATTTAAATAACAAAAACAATTAATTAATTGATTTAATTGAAATAAAAGCACATATACTAATGATAACCTGTTCAAATCGCAAAAATCTACAAATTTATGAAATTATTTTATCACCTAAATCAACATCTGAAATATTAATTTTTCATAATAATAACAAACTAAATAATGAATTTATTAAATTTTCCATATCCATATTAAATTCAAAAATATATATTAATTGACATTCATTACTTAAATTTTCATCAATTTTTGTTAAAATCAAAAATATTCTATTACATTTATAAAATTTAAATAAATTTTTATAATTAGATGATGATATATCATTTTGTTGTTGCCAATCATAAATATTTTGTAAAAGATTTAATTGATTTTTAATTAAATCAATTTTAATTAAAATCGATGAAAATTTGATAACATTTTCATTATAGTTTATAAATTGTATATTTATATATTTCATTGACAATATTTTAGTATTATTCAATATAAAAATTTCTTCAAACAATTCATTAAATGTTATATTTCTAATATAATATAAATTATTTATATTTGATTTCCAAGATATCCTTAAATCAGATGATGATTTATTATTTTTACAATCATAATTATTTGCCAATACATATATACAAATTATTAATTTTTTTTTTATAAATCTGATTTGTTATAATTTTATTAATTATTAAACGATTTGAAAATACTGATTTTGATATATTGACTTGTAATAATTCGCGATTACATAAACCATTATTATTATTTTATTTAATTTCATATCCTTCATTATTATTTGTTATATTATTTTTTCTTTATTTCATTCCATTCAATTAATTTATTTGTATTATACCATTTAAGAAAATATACCAAAAAAAAAAAATCCAAAACGAAACTAATAATTATACTTTACAAAGTGATCAAAACAAATCTTATGGTTTTAAAAAAATGCATATTTTTAGGCAAAAATAATTATAATATTTAACCAATTACCTGGTTTGCAGTTCGCTCAGCAACGTATCTGTTGATGAAGTCGGCTGAAAAAAAAACCTATGTTTGTTGCGTTTTTTTAAATTTTTTTTTATAAGCACCATAAAATTTATTATGAAAAAAAATTTAATCAAAAGAATAAAAAAAAATTAATTAGACTCTATATTTACTATATATAAACATTAATATTTTTTTTTATAAATATAATTATATTAAATTGAAATATCCATTTAAGATATACTAATTAATTTATTTATTTATTTTTTTTTTAAAGAAAAAAATCGATATCCCGCGCTGAAACCTCTGGCAACTCGGCAATCAAAATTTTCACACAGCAACAAGAAAAATTTAGTTGTTTGTTGCATAAAATTTTTATGAAAAATATTATAAATCAAAAAGAGTTTGCCGCAGTTTTTTTTATTTAATTATTTAGCGTTTTCAATTTATTTATTTTTTTATAAGAATATAATTTCGATTTTTTTTTTATTTTATTTTTTTTTGCATAAAGAAACTATAGCTAATGTAATAATAATTTCACCAAATTAACTTAATCCCACAAAATTTTAATGATTTTTTTTTTGTGTTTTTATATTTATATTTTAAAATCATATATTCCAAAATTTGATTCAATTTATTTAGGAAAATTTAGGTCATATTTTATAAAAGATTGTAACTTGCTATATTTTTTTTTTTAGAACACATTTCTTTTGGTTTAATGTATTTTTCCCAATATATGATATTGAATTATTATTTTGTTTTTTTTTGTTTTTTAATTAATTTAACTATAGTTACCAGCTTTACACAATTTAAACATTTATACTATATAATTCCTTTTAAATTATATTTATTTTATATAATTATATTGTATTTTCACGTTTTTTTCTATTTCTAATAAAATTCACTTTAAATTGTTAATGTTGAAAAAGAAAAAAAAATTATATTTATTGAATTTTTAATTATTTTAAAAAAATTAATGAAATGGAAATCATTGTCACAATTTTTTTTTTTATCCATAATCAACTAAATTTTTAGCCTTGGTTATTAAAACTTTTAGCAACTTATCATTTGAAATTATTTTCTTTTTTAACTAATTTTGTATTTTCTTTTTATCCAATTTTTTTTTTTTAGTAATACCGCACTCAAGGCTGAGCCAAACTAGACTGAATATTATATTTTTTTCTCTCGTGATCTTTATATCTTTCTTTAAAGAATTTCAATTATTTAATTATATGGTCTGCTATTTTATTTGACCAATTGCAATAACATTTTTTTATTAAAATTTGGGAGATAAACTATAGATAATATTGTAATATCGTAAATAGAGATTTTGTAATTAATTTATTATTTTATAAATATTCAAATATTTTATAAATTCTCAGAGGAAATTGCATACTGCATTATCGACCATTACAATGAATGCCTAAACAGTTTCTCCCTTTTCCTTGTGAAAAGCACAAGTTCTGACTTTTGCGGATTAATGTTTAATCCAAATTTCCTGGTCCATTTTCCTAGAGCCTTTCCTTTAGTCCAGACTCTAAGAAGTAGCTTAATGTATCTAGAAATTTTCCACATCCAAAAATTGCTATGTCATCGGCGTATGCAACTACCTTTACGCCTAAGCCCGGCAGCACCTGCAGAATTTCGTCAACCACCAGAATCCAAAGAAGTGGGGATAGAACCCCACCCTGAGGAGTGCCGCTGGTGGTAGTAAAATAATAATAATAATAATGGAAATGTTCGAAGTGAATATCATATTATGCCAGATTTAAACAAAAATTTTAAAAAAATTAATGGGAAAGGAAGTGAGATTGAGGCTATAGATTAGATTAATAATGTAAAGGGAATGGCTAATGTACATAAATGGCCAGATTTATTTATTTTTGATTGTGTGAAAATGAATGTTGAAGGAGCTGCATTGAATTGGTTCAATTCAATAAGAGTTATGAATTTTCATGAATTTGAAGAAGAATTTAGACGAACATTTATAGGTATTCGGTTTCGTACATATTCAGAAAAATGGAAATTTATGCTTAATAGAAAGAAAAATAAAGCAGAAGATTTAATTGACTATTTCTTTGAAAAAGTGAGGTTATGTAATGAATTAAATTTAGAATTTGATGAGATTCAATTTATTGATGTTATTATTGAAAAAGAAAAGAAATGGCAAAATTACATATACATGTGAATGATATTGTTTGTGATATTATAAAAGAATGTTTAATGAAATTAACTATAATATTAATAGAGAAAAAGATAAATTATGTTTTATTTGTAGGCAACCAGGTCATATCGGACGAAATTGCAACAAAAATCAACATCAAAATTTAAAGAAAAATGATACTTAAGAAAATATTAAACCGATTAAGTGTTTTAGATGTGGTGAAGAAGGCCATATTAAACCAAATTGTAAGAATGAAATTCAAAAAAAATGTTTTGAAAATTTAAAACCCAAAACTAAAATAGAAAATTCAGTGAACACAGTAACAGAAGAAAACAATGAAAATAAAAATAAATTAAAAAATGATGAAAAATATTTCCAAATCGCCTTAGTAAATGGCTATGAAATAAAAGCATATATTGATTTTGGATCACATTGTCATATGTTGCAAAAACGTGTTGCTGATTAATTAAATTTTGATACTTGTGCATGTAGTAAAGATGTAGTCATTAATAGTTTTGGAAATGGAAAATTTAATCCTGTAGGAAAAATTGAAGTTGAAATTACTGTAGATCAAGCTAAAAGTATAGTACCATTGTACATTGTTCCTGATAAATATTTGAGTGTACCATTATTAATTGGCCACCCATTCACTGAAAGTAAAAATATCACGACTATTAAAAGAGAAAAATCTTTAAGATTTTTTATAGAAGATAATATTGAAGATGAAGATAATTTAAAGAATATTAATATCCCGGACTTAACAGAAAATAAAATAAATTTATTGGCTAGAAATCAAACAGTTATTCAAATTTTGTTAGATTTATAAAAGATATAATGATAAAATATGTGAGGAAGCTATTTTAATTGAAAAATCTGTAAAAAGAGATCTCTCATACCTGAATGTATAATTAATTCATAAAATTACGGACTTGCTATACCAATTGTTAATTCAACATTAAATAGTATTATTGATGAGGAAATTGAAGAAGATGTAGGTGGTTCGAGCAGTGATAATTTAAAAGAATTAAAAAAAAAATAGATATAAAAAAACGTAAATTATTTGATATTGACGCTGATGTTGAAGATGATAATTTTAAAATTGATGTTGATCAATTGTCTGGTGGTAAATTAATACAACATTTTAAAATTGATGATGACAAATCACAAAAGAAATCAAAAATTAATAGTGAACCGATAAGTGAACCAAAAAGTGAACATCATAGTTTAACAAATCAAAGTACAGCAAATGATGAATCTGAGCTAGTTGAAGAAACTAGTGATGATCGTAAAGAGAATCATACAAGAAGTTTAGAATTAATTAGTAATTATGTAAATTATGAAAAACGTGACTATCAAAGTCTAGAAGCTACAATAAGTTTTATGGAATGAACAAATCCTGATGATTAATCAAAAGCAAATAATGATGAAAAAGATCATTCTATGGAAGAAGTTATTGAATCAAATCAATCTATTGATATGACAATAATTTAAGTGAATTAAATGCCAGTATTGATATTAATAATGAATCACAAATAAATAGAATAATTACAAATAGAGGAACTGGATTTACTGGTAAGCACTTTGTTAATTATTGTAAAGATAAAAATGTTATCCATATCCAAAATAAAGCGGCTACACCAAGAGCAAATGGACAATGTGAACGAATCAATAGAATTACACCAATGACCAGTGTTAGCAATTTTATGTAAAAATAGTGATGAAAGTGATTGGGATAAATTTGTTGGACAAGTACAATTTAGTTTGAATAATACAATTCATTCTGCTATTAAGATGACACCTTTTCGCGTATTATTTAATTTTGAACCAAGAAGTATTACGCCAACGCTGATGATAGTTTACGTAACCCGAATATAAATGATATTGAAATTCAAAGAGAAACGTATTAGACCGAATTAAGACAAATCAAGAATTACAAAGACAATACTATAATAAAAAAAGGTGTAAAGCTGAAAAGTTTTTTCCAGGAGATAATGTAATGGTAAAACGGAACCAGTATCGACCAGTCAACTAAATTACAACCACATTATAAAGGACCTTATGTAATAGTTGAAAATTTACCATATGACAGATTTAGAATTACCGATATACCGAGTATTGATAGAACACAAAAAAATATGAAGGCGTTGTTGCTATTCATAATTTGAAAAGAAGTTTATTGCCATGTGTTGGAGATAAATTTGATGATTTAACAGATAGTGAATTAAGCGAAGATGACTTTAATAAACCTGATGAAGAAAAAGTAGTTGATGAATCTGATGTTGAATTAAGTAATGAACCTCTTAATGAAATATTTAATTTAGCAAAAAGGGATGGTAAAAAAACCGTCATATCTGAGAGACTACGAAATTTAAACGAGGTCGATTATGTTGTACTTTGGCCTTGAAATTGAAATATTCCGGCACATGTTTGAAACCAACAACGTTTTAGAATTTGTCCCACGATTTGCATATTGCACTATTGCAATAAATTCTAAAACGGATGTTCCCACGAAAAGTTTTATATATATTATAATAAAGTAATTTAATAATTTTCTTACCTTTAATTTATGCTGACTTGCCGAAATATTTTAATTGATAGGTAGACGTTTTTTAATCCATTTATCAAAATAGAAAATATAATTTTTAGATTTCAGATCCGAACTTAAAACAATTGGCGCATCCGGTATTTATTTTAAAATATTAATAATCTATGAATTCCAAGTACTTATAGTGTTATAGTACAGTTTCTTTTTTTTTAAAGTAATAAAGTGATTTATTTTAGTGTCTATTAACTTACAATCGAGAATACATTCAAATAATTATTATAGATCATAAATATAAATTACTGTTAAATTTACTAAAAATTTAATGTTTTAATAAATTACATGTAAAAGTTGGAAATGTTCCAAAAGGAAAAAGCCCAAAAAAAAAATCCCAAATTGAAAATCCAACAAAAATTTATTCCAAATTTTTTAAATAAATTCAAAAAATTTTAAAATAAAAAAAAAAAATCTATTTATTTGTAACTTAAAAAAATTAAATTTTTAGGAAATTACACAAAATTTTATTCTTAAGAATTCTAAATTGTTTACATTTTTAATTTAATGAAGAAGGTGAATATTGTAAGCTATTCTTTTTAAATATTCCAGTTTCTGTGTGGAAACACGTCTTTTAATCACTCGTTTAATGTTTTTGTATTTTTTAATATTCTGTTTATTCTTAGGAAATCGTTCACCAGCTTAAATTTGTTCTATATTAGATTTTGATATAATGAATTCCTTTCCTAGGTGGGCTCTAATATTGTAAAGTCCACTATTGCGCTTCCCTACAATAACTTTTAAGCGACGGTACTATGCCTCTACGCTGTTCTGAGTACGAGGAAAATTGCCTTTTGCTGCGTTTTCAACAGACCAGTAACTTGGTTCATAACGTGGCTTTTTATTAGCTCCACTGCCGCTTATATAATTTTTTTATACCCATCTAACAATTTTTTTCGCATCGTCATCATCAAGATTATTATTCAACTCGGTATAATTAAATGAGATTTCATTAGGAGGAACAAAAGCAAGGCTTTTTATCATCCTGATTTGAAGACTAAAAGCTTAGCTTTTTCCGTATTTAGAAGCGAGTTTACTCTTTTGGACTTGGCGCCAAATAATTTGCCCAAAATGAAACAGGCATCCTTTAAATTCCGTAACAGGGAAAACCTCTTTTGCTGCTGAATAAATGGTTTTTTCGAAATCGGTAATAATTCTTTCTGGCTTTAAATTAATGTCATGCTGACTTGCTATGCGATGTAGTTAAAAAAAAAATCTGAGTAACACTTCTTACTTTTTTTCGTCATCAAGCAAAACACTAGAGGAACTACTTCATTTCCAATTTTCCCATGTATGCTGAAAAGTTGAGACATAATAGATGGAACTACATAAAATGTGCCATCCATTAACCAGCAGGAACACTCAGCCAATATTTTGAAGCCAGGTATGGTTCCAAGAATAATTATTTTTTCATTACCGACGTCCTTTTCCGCTAGGACGAAAACTTCATTTTCTGAAACACGTAAATTCTGCGGTATGTCGATTTCGGATATATTTTTTGGCTCTTTAATTTTGCTGGCACGTATTATATTAATTTTACTTTTTTGTGCAGCCTTACTAGGAAGATGCACCCATGAAGTGCACGGACATCCTACAATTACTTCCCGAACTATTTGAGATGGTTGTGCGGAATTATTTTTTGCCAAATCTTTAATCTCCGCATTACATTCAGCAATATTAACCTCTAAGGCTCGAGGATCATGAGAATGTTCAGCAACAATATTAATAATCTTGTGCTTATTATTTTCTAATCTTGCCTATGCAAGAATATTTTTTTCAGTCTGCACATATCCGCATAAACATATAATTTTTTTCGGAATCTAGGTGGTATCCGAATCTTTTATGGAAAAGTTTTTTTCCAATTTTTGTTGTTTATTACGATTTTCATTTTGAGGCTAAACTTTATTTTAAAAGAATTCTTATCGTAAAATATACGTAAAATGTAACTAATATGAAAAATTAATACTTAGTTAGTTAGTAAGGGGGGGGGGTTTGTAACCCCAACACTAGGCCACTAGTTGGCCCATAGGTATCCCCTTGAATAACAACAATCTTACCCTCTACTGCTCTTCAAGCCAACCGGCATTCTTTACAAACTTTAACAGATCACTGACCGGGATCCCTACCAATTCCTCAAGTCCATCAAAACGATAGTTACCCAAGTACGATATCTACTTCTGCTCAATGCAGGGTAGTCACACAGCATGTGATGATATCTTCCGCAACCCCAAAATCATGACACCCTCTGCATGAATCCACCGTGGTGAGTCCCAGCCTCTTGGCCATCTTTCCTAAGAGACAGTGCCCTGTTATTATGCCTATCGACATTCTTAGGTTGCTCCTATTCTGTGATAAAAGCAGCTTTGTTTTCCTAAGGTCCCTCTCAGGCCAAAGCTCTTTAGTCACCTGACAAGTATTGGTATCTGCCTTACATTCTTCTCCGTAATCCTATCAATCTCTTTCTTCACAACTCCCAGTGGGACAAGAATAGATTGATCAGCATCCCCTATATCCATCTCGGAATCCTTCCTAGCCAGTTCATCGGCTTGCTCGTTACCATATATGTCACTATGACCAGGTACCCAACACAGTTTTACCGTGCTGATCCTGCAGAGTGTCTGAAGCACTTCTCTACATCGCTTAACCAAGCTCGATTTGACCACCGTTGAATCAAGCGCCCTGATAGCGGCCTGACTGTCGACATAGATTGTGATATCCTCATGCGATATCACCTTCATTGTTGCTAGAGAGGCCGCATGTTCTATGGCTAGCACCTCCGCCTGAAACACACTGCTGTGGTTCGGCAATCTCACTGATTCTTCTATATTTAGTTTTGCTGAGAAGACACCCGCACCAGTTCCGCTGGATGTCTTTGATCCGTCCGTAAATATAGCAATTCCTCTCTCCGTTATTAACAGATCCCTATCCCATTCATCCCTTGTATGCTGTAGTCTTTCTCAAAGATCGTCTGTGGTACTAGATAGTCTGTTTGCACTCCTCTAGTATCCAATCGATATTTTCCCAGTAAAATACTATGTGTATACGGCTTGAATTTTAAATCATTGGACTCACGAAGTCTCAATGCCGCCTTAGCTGCGTTATTTTTAACTACCTCGCTCACTTGGTGTAGATCAAGAACGATCTCCATGCCTCTAGTTGGTGTAGTACGAAGAGCTCCCGTAACATATATGCACGCAATTCTTTGTACCCTTTCCAACTTTCTCATCACTGTTTTCTTCTCCACTGCCGGCCACCATACTAGCGCACCGTACGTGAGTATAGGCCTCACGACGCTGATGTATAGCGAGTATGCTATGTCCTGTTTAATACCCCATTTCTTCCCTGAGAATCTCTTGCATGTAAATAATGCAATGGTTGCCTTTTTCACCCTTTCCTCAACATTCTTATTCCCATTCAATTTGGAATCCAGTATAATCCCTAGGTATTTCGCGCTGTTCGAGAGTGCCACCTCCACTCCGTTCAGCGTTGGTAGATTAAAGACTGGGATTTTCCTTTTTCTGGTGAAAAGAACCAGTTCCGTCTGCTGAATCCACAGCTAACAGTCCACCTCGCTACTATGTTGAGGCCCGTATCCATCAACATGCTGATAGTGTCCAGAAATTTTCCACT
Organism: Rhamphomyia laevipes; assembly: GCA_963920725.1. Taxonomy (NCBI): domain Eukaryota; kingdom Metazoa; phylum Arthropoda; class Insecta; order Diptera; family Empididae; genus Rhamphomyia; species Rhamphomyia laevipes. The sequence continues at coordinate 55,833,080 of OY987255.1, read as the reverse complement.
TACCAGGATCACAAGCTCATCCGCATACGCTACTACCTTGTACCCTTTCCGCTCCAGCTCCTTCAAGGCACTGTCCATTATCAGCAGCCACAGAAATGGCGATAGCACTCCTCCTTGTGGTGTACCTCTGGTGACAGATAAACTTACATCACTAGTACTCCAGCTTGCCATTATGTTTCTTGTTTTCAGCATCTGGCCAATCCAGATTGTAACTCCTCTATTAACGCCTGTATCACTCAGCGCCTTCTCAATAGCATCAGTGCTAACATTGTTGAACGCCCCTTCTATGTCAAGGAACTCTGCCAATGTATACTCCTTATTATTCAGTTTCGATTCAATTTGAGACACCGTATTATGGAGTGCCGTCTCCACTGACCTACCTCCCTTTCCAATAAGCATGTTGAGCAGTCGAAAGAGAGCCATCTCGACAACTGCTTTTTATATGGACCTCTACTAATTTCTCCATTGTCTTTAGCATAAAGGACGACAGACTGATCGGTCTATAATCCTTTGCTGTAGTGTGGCTATTCTTACCGGGTTTTGGTAAGAATATAACCCTTACATTTCTCCAGCTTTTCGGTACATACCCCATATATAGACAACTCCTGAAAATCACTACCAACCATTTTACCAGTGATCGAGGGGCCCTCATCAACATCATCGGTAGTACACCGTCTGGACCTGGTGATTTGTATGGAGCAAATGATTTGTATGGAGCTATCACAATAGCTTTAGCTAGATTCCAAAGTTCTTGCGTACCTCTTTTCTCTTCATGTGAGCACTCATTTCCCACTGGCTGGGAGCCAGGGAAATGGGCCTTCATCAGTGTGTCCAGTGTCTCCTGGCAGTGTCTCCTGGCATCAACAGGGAATCCCTGTTGATGCTCGCAAGGAGGTGCTGGCCACGTTCTGTTTTCGCATCTACCTTCAACACCTTCCAATCTTCTGCCTTGAGTTCCTTGTTTTGTCCAACAAGAAGACTCAACAACCTTTCAGGCGTCTGGAACGGCTTAGGAACCCAGATCCACGCTTTCGGCCTCATGTACTTGACAGTATCGGCTCTAGGTTTGGCTCTCAGCCTTGATCCCTCCCATATACCATCTAATTTGCCCAGAGTAGTGGATAAGAAGTCCTTCGACACCTTGTTTGCACAAGCCACTATCTTGTATCCTTGCTCCCATCCTGCACCATCGAATTGGATCTCATCCGCTGAGCCGGATGCGAAGTATTCAATGAGCGCATCCTGAATCTTCTCCTCAACCTTTAACCATTGGTTGCTCTCAAACTTCCCTTCTGGGGAGCTCTCGTCAGCAATGGCTACCTGCAGCTCATCAGCTATACCTTTTGCCTTTTTAGGGGTTTTAGGTATCAGGTTGTCATCGAACCTGCCTCTCTTCTTTACGTACTGCTCCTTAGCTGCCTCGGCTTTTCCTGCAGTAGGCTTCGGTACAGTACGCGAATTGTTGTCTTGATCACCTCTTTCCCTAGTCTGTTTAGACGCATTGGATCGAGATGCCTTAACAATCCGTCTATCACCAGCCTCCCTAGTCTTGTCCGACGCATCGGAGGTTGACGACGACGGTTTCGTCTTCTTCGTGTCAGCCTCCCTAGTCTGCTCACAAGGCGCATTGGAAGTAGACACTTTCACCAGTTCCCTTACCAACTTCCTTTTTCTCTACAGAGTCTTCGAGATTGATGATGGTTTTGTTACCATCAGCTTCCATGTCGGAACTAGAATCCGTCAGACTCCCTAGTTCTAAATTACACAAACCTAGAGTTGTAGACGAGGATTTGCGACAAATCTCGCAATTCTTCATCTGAATCATCATCAAAGTCAGTAACTCTACGTGCATCAAGGCCTGTTTCCACCTTCATACACGGTCCTACTGGCGACTTAGATCCTTCCAGATCCAAGCCCACGCCGCCTGTAGTAGGTACAGACGACACTTGTGTTGACATCTCAACACGCGATTGATTCTTATTCGTTGCCATGGTCCATATTGTTGCGGATTCCCTTAGTTTTCAGACCTCAATCGTGGCCTTATCGGCATGGTTAGACCTGCCAGATACCATACAAAGCTACGGTATCCGCCGACATCGCCCACTTCGCTCATCGATCCTACTTAAGCCCCACCACCGCGTCAAGGTGGAATCCCCGGGGGGGAAATTATTACTTACATGCGCGCGCATGTTTTAATAAATATTATTTTTAACAATGGGATTTAATTTTGTCAAATTCATTAATTATAATTTGAGTGTTATTCTTAAATAATTTCTTTGCCGTTATTAATTTTCTATTAATTTATTGTCTACTTAAAATTATTTGCAATCACTTAATTTTATGTGGCAAGTTAGGTTGTGCTATAAGGTAAAATTTAATTTAAAATTGTTTTATATTCGTAATTAGCAGTTATACTCGTAATTATTATTGTTATACTGGTAATTATTGAAGCTTTGTAAGTATTAATTTTTCATATTAGTTACATTTTACGTATATCTGATAAGAATTCTTTTAAAATAAAATTTGGCCTCAAAATGAAAATCGTAATAAACAACAAAGGTGAAAAAAAACTTTTCCATAAAGGATTCGGATACCACCAAGATTCCGAAAAAAATGATATGTTTAAGTGGAGATGTGCAGACAGAAAAAAATATTTTTGCATAGGCAAGATGACAACATTTTTAGAAAATAATAAGCACAAGATTATTAATATTGTTGCTGAACATTCTCATGATCCTCGAGCCTTAGAGGTTAATATTGCTGAATGTAATGCGGAGAATAAAGATTTGGCAAAAAATATTTCCGCACAACCATCTCATATAGTTCGGGAAGTAATTGTAGGATGTCCAAGCACTTCATGGGTGTATCTTCCTAGTAAGGCTGCACGCAAAAGTAAAATTAATAGAATACGTTCCAGCAAAATTAAACAGCCAAAAAATATATCCGAAATCGACATACTGCAGAATTTACGTGTTTCAGAAAATGAAGTTTTCGTCCTAGCGGAAAAGGACGTCGGTAATGAAAAAATAATTATTCTTGGAACCATACCTGGCTTCAAAATATTGGCTGAGTGTTCCTGCTGGTTAATGGATGGCACATTTTATGTAGTTCCATCTATTATGTCTCAACTTTTCAGCATACGTGGGAAAATTGGAAATGAAGTAGTTCCTCTAGTGTTTTGCTTGATGACGAAAAAAAGTAAGAAGTGTTACTCAGATTTTTTTTTGAACTACATCGCATAGCAAGTCAGCATGACATTAATTTAACGCCAGAAAGAATTATTACCAATTTCGAAAAAACCATTTATTCAGCAGCAAAAGAGTTTTTTCCTGTTACGGAATTTAAAGGATGCCTGTTTCATGTTGGGCAAATTATTTATCGCCAAGTCCAAAAGAGTAAACTCGCTTTTAAATACGGAAAAAGCTAAGCTTTTAGTCTTCAAATCAGAATTAATTAGTAATTATGTAAATAATGAAAAACGTGACTATCAAAGTCTAGAAGCTACAATAAGTTTTATGTAATGAACAAATCCTGATGATCAGTCAAAAGCAAATAATGATGAAAAAGATCATTCTATGGAAGAAGTTATTGAATCAAATCAATCTATTGATATGACAATAATTTAAGTGAATTAAATGCCAGTATTGATATTAATAATGAATCACAAATAAATAGAATAATTACAAATAGAGGAACTGGATTTACTGGTAAGCACTTTGTTAATTATTGTAAAGATAAAAATGTTATCCATATCCAAAATGCAACGGCTACACCAAGAGCAAATGGACAATGTGAACGAATCAATAGAAGCATTACACCAATGACCAAAGTTAGCAACTTTATATAAAAATAGTGATGAAAGTGATTGGGATAAATTTGTTGGTCAAGTACAATTTAGTTTGAATAATACAATTCATTCTGCTATTAAGATGACACCTTTTCGCGTATTATTCTAGTGTAGTGTTTTGCTTGATGACGAAAAAAAGTAAGAAGTGTTACTCAGATTTTTTTTTGAACTACATCGCATAGCAAGTCAGCATGACATTAATTTAACGCCAGAAAGAATTATTACCGATTTCGAAAAAACCATTTATTCAGCAGCAAAAGAGTTTTTTCCTGTTACGAAATTTAAAGGATGCCTGTTTCATTTTGGGCAAATTATTTGGCGCCAAGTCTAAAAGAGTAAACTCGCTTCTAAATACGGAAAAAGCTAAGCTTTTAGTCTTCAAATCAGAATTAATTAGTAATTTTGTAAATTATGAAAAACGTGACTATCAAAGTCTAGAATCTACAATAAGTTTTATGGAATGAACAAATCCTGATGATCAATCAAAAGCAAATAATGATGAAAAAGATCATTCTATGGAAGAAGTTATTGAATCAAATCAATCTATTGATATGACAATAATTTAAGTGAATTAAATGCCAGTATTGATATTAATAATGAATCACACATAAATAGAATAATTACAGATAGAGGAACTGGATTTACTGGTAAGCACTTTGTTAATTATTGTAAAGATAAAAATGTTAGCCATATCCAAAATGCAACGGCTACACCAAGAGCAAATAGACAATGTGAACGAATCAATAGAAGCATTACACCAATGACCAATGTTAGCAACTTTATGTAAAAATAGTGATGAAAGTGATGGGGATAAATTTGTTGGACAAGTACAATTTAGTTTGAATAATACAATTCATTCTGCTATTAAGATGACACCTTTTCGCGTATTATTTAATTTTGAACCAAGAAGTATTACGCCAACGCTGATGATAGTTTACGTAACCCGAATATAAATGATATTGAAATTCAAAGAGAAACGTATTAGACCGAATTAAGACAAATCAAGAATTACAAAGACAATATTATAATAAAAAAGGTGTAAAGCTGAAAAGTTTTTTCCAGGAGATAATGTAATCGTAAAACGGGACGTAGTATCGACCAGTCAACTAAATTACAACCACATTATAAAGGACCTTATGTAATAGTTGAAAATTTACCATATGACAGATTTAGAATTACCGATATACCGAGTACTGATAGAACACAAAAAAAATATGAAGGCGTTGTTGCTATTCATAATTTGAAAAGAAGTTTATTACCATGTTCAAATAACATTCAAATAATTATTATAGATCATAAATATAAATTACTGTTCAATTTTTTTTAGTTAAATTTACTAAAAATTTAATGTTTTAATAAATTACATGTAAAAGTTGGTGTTTAGATTTAAGTTTTGCATTAAATTATAAGTTTCACTTATCATAGAATTACCTATTAAATAATTAAAAGATTGCACCTATATTGTATAATTACCTTCAGTAAAAATATTTGTAATATGAGGAATTAAGAATTTAGTGAAATAATTTTATTATTATTTTGAATATTTATCTCATGGTTTTTACTATTACAAAGCCATGGGATGAGAAAATAACTTAATTATTAAATTAATTATTTATCTCATGAATTTGCAAGGATTGCAATTTGACTATTAAAATTCCATAGAATTTTAAGTATTCTCATAAGATTATCCAAAAAATTATTGTATAAATAGCCTGGAATTAAAGCAATTAAATTCATTCTAAAAACAGAATCCAACTAGTTTATTTCTAAGCTTTTACAGGTACAATCAGACTTAGCCCCTACCCAAGGTAAGCTAAGCTCTAAACATTGAACAAACCATGCAGAATTAGAAGAATTGGAAGTTGAAATGCAAGACCATCCATATTTTATAAACCATTATTTTACCAATGTTAAGGTTGGTTATGAAAAAATGAGAGACGCCATTACAATTGCACACCAAAAATTAGCTCCACAGGAGGCAAAGGCTGGTCCATCAACAGAAGAGCAAAAATTAATTCTTCAACATGACGCCGGTGGAGATGAGGAAAACCATTCACCCGATGAGCCACATGATCAAGTACTGGGTCAGAACAATCCAGCAGAGAACCTGGAATTCACGTTTGCTCCTAATTGTAGCCTCAGCGATATATTTGAAAAACCAGAGCCTAAAGCTATAAGCACAACCCACCCTATACAAGAAGACACTAAAAAATTAATAAAGGGTCAGAAGGTTGCACTGCGTCTTTTAAAACATATGTTAGAACGAACAGATCAAGGAATGGCTGACACACACGCATATGAATACTACCAAATAATGATAGAGAATATTAATGCACAATGGAATAAAATAACTATTCAAAATCAAGCAATCTGGGAAGTTTTTGATGACGAGTCTGCTCCTCTTGGGTACACTATTGATATTTATTTAGGTATGCAAGATTGGGTAGAAGAGACCATCATCAATTTAACTATAAAGAAGACAAGGTTAGATACAGGCGAACGGACTAGAGCTCCCACTGATATCAATGCCAGCTTGCAATTAAAGTTACCAAAGATTACGATGCCAAAATTTGATGGGAATTATTTACGGTGGATGGAATTCCGGAATTTGTTTATAGAAGTAATCGACAAACAGGCCATTGGAGCAGCACAAAAGATGTGGTTTCTCAAAACTAATTTGAGCGGTGAAGCAGAGGCACTTATAAAACATATGCCGATCACTGATGCAAATTATGGACCGCCTTGGCAGACGATCCAACAAAGGTTTGATAACAAACGCTTACTGGTAACATCAATATTAGATAAGCTACTGCAACAGCATGTGCATCAAGTAGAGTCTGCAGCTGCATTAAAAGGGCTGCATGACATTACTCAAGAGTGTCTTCTGGGCTTAAGAGGACTTGAAATGGATATCAATACCTGGGACCCTATTATAATACATTTGCTATTGAAAAAACTTGATAGGACCACGCACAACCTGTTTGAATCATCATTGACATCACCACGAGAGTTACCCACCATCGAGGAATTTTTGAAATTTTTAAAGTTACGATTTCAAGCACTAGAGTCATTAGGAAGACATCCCAGAAATAATAGCCAAAGACATCCACATAACAATCAACGGACTGTTTCTCTAGTAACAAAAACATCAACCAGCACACCAACAGAATGTGTTATGTGCAAAGCCAATCATCCGCTGCACTCATGCAAACACTTTGACCAATTATCTACGAATGATAAATGGACCAAGGTGAAAACGTACAAATTATGCTGCAACTGTCTAAGATCAGGTCACTTTGTTGCATCTTGCATGTCAAGATGCTGTTTAAAGTGCCAGAAAAAACACCACACCATGCTGCATGGTTCAGCTGATCAAAAAACAAGTAACACCGCAAACAATTTTGGGTCAGCAACTGTAGGACTACTCACGAAAAAAGAAGGTAAAAAAAGCGTTGATAGTTATGTCTTTTTAGCTACGGTGCTTATATATGCTCAAAGCACCAATGGACAGCTTGTAGAATGCAGAGCTGGATTCAGGATTCAGGATCACAAGTGAATTTTATTACTGAAAAACTACAGCGTAAGCTTGGTCTACGAAGTCACGCTGAAAAATTGAACATAATCGGTATTGGCTCCAAGAAATCAGAGACTCATGAAAGAGCCAATATAACAATATCATCAATGAATAAAAAATTCAACACTCAACTTGAAGCAGTAATTCTTCCACAGATCACCACTTATCAACCAAGGGAAATCATCAATAAAGACAACTGGAACATTCCTAAGAACATACAACTTGCAGACCCAGGCTTCAATAAACCACATCAAATAGACATACTCATTGGTGCAGAAATTTATGCAGACTTAATGTGTGTTGGACAAATTCGGCTACACGAAACCTTACCCACTCTTCAGAACACCCAATTTGGATGGATTGTACTAGGAAAAATGAAGGGAAGTGGCAGTACGGGTGCGTTTTGTGGAATAAAAAGCTAAATATACAGATTTTTGCCTGAATTAAAAGCTAAATATACAGATTTTTTAAGGGAATATCTTGAACTCGGACACATGAGAGAAATTAAGCCAGAAGATGTCCAAACAAATCACTATTTTCTACCTCACCACGCAGTAATAAAGCCTGACAGTACTACAACAAAGCTTCGAGTACTATTCGACGCTTCAGCTAAGACAACATCAAACAAATCTTTGAATGACATCATGATGACTAGCCCTACAGTACAGGATGACATATTCACCATCCTGTTAAGATTTCGTTTACCAAAATATGCTTTCACAGCCGACATAGCTAAAATGTATCGACAGATCACAGTGGACGATCAAGATACTAAATTTCAACTAATCGTATGGAGAAGTAACCCAAATGAAGAACTCCGTTTTTTCGAACTTCGTACAGTAACGTATGGAACAACATCAGCACCGTTTCTTGCAACAAGATGTCTAAAGCAACTAGCAAACGAAGAGCAATTTCGATACCCACTCGCTTCAAAGGTAACAGACCAAGATTTCTACGTTGACGACGTAATGACAGGATGTAATAGCATCGATTTAGCAAAAAAGACCCAAAACGAATTAATCAAAATGTTAAAAGGGGCAGGTTTTCAACTTCGTAAATGGTGTGCGAATCACCCAAAACTATTGGAATCCATACCAGTAGAACATAGAGAAGCGAAATGTGCATTTACCGAGGATCATACGATAAAAACATTGGGTTTAATTTGGAATCCCCCAAACGATCGATTTTTGCTTCAAACTTCATGGAAGAAGCCAAAAACAGTCACCAAACGAACTGTACTGGCAGAAATATCTCAAATATACGATCCACTCGGAGTAATCAATCCAGTAGTCGTAGTTGCCAAAATTTTTCTTCAGGAACTTTGGCATTTGGGATTGGATTGGGACGAAGCGCTGTCGCAGCAACAACACACATACTGGTTAACTAGCCGTTCGCAGCTACCACGACTCGCAGAATTCTCAATACCACGAAGAGTAGTCGCAGACACATACAAAACCATGCAACTACATGGTTTTTCGGACGCTTCCACAAAGGCTTACGGTGCAGTTGTGTATGTAAGAACAATCGATTTCAAAGGAGCTGTAGAAGTTCACTTGATGTGTGCCAAATCAAGAGTTGCTCCAAAGAAAACAATATCCATAGCTCGACTGGAACTATGTGCTGCTAAGCTATTAAGTGAATTGATAACCAAGGTGTGTCAAGCTATTAAGGTGAATATAACTAAGACAACATGCTGGACTGATTCCATGATCACGCTCGCTTGGATCGCTATGACAGCATCTCCCAAGGACGTCTTCTTGGCAAATCGGATCTCAGCAATTCAACGAATTATACCATCAGACAAATGGCGACATGTTGGTACCAAGGACAACCCAGCAGATTACATTTCACGCGGAATGACACCCGATGAACTAATCAACTCAAAAACTTGGTCGACTGGACCAAGGTTCTTGTTACAGCCACCAGCGGAGTGTCCACGTCAACTCACAACCGAACACCTACAAGAATCTAGTCTTATAGGACAAACAAAGGTAGCTCTAGTAATTCAACAAGAAAACAATGACTCACAAGAAATATGGAAAATCATTAACCATCGAAATTCTTTTATATTTCTGCAAAGAACTGTGGCATTTATACTTCGCTTCGGGTATAATTGTAAACCAAACACCTTACATAAAAAGAAAGACATGTTTCCAGATGCAGAAGAGATGGATAGTGCACTTTTGATAATATTACAAAAAATGCAATTAGAAAACTTTGCAGAGGAGATCAACCAACTGCGGAAGGGCAAATTAGTTGCGAAAAATAGCAAGTTAAAATATCTATCACCATTTCTTGATTCACAAGGGATAATTCGTGTCGGGGGGAGACTACAAGCATCCAGCTTATCTACAGATGCCAAACACCCGGTAGTGCTACCAAACAAACACGCTTACACAAAACTCTTAATAGAAAAATTACATTGGGACAACTTTCACGCCGGGCCCCAGGCTCTATTAGCAATTACGCGTCAACGTTTTTGGCCAGTTCAAGGCAGAAAATTAATCCAACGTATATGCCATGAGTGTTTTCGATGCTTCCTCACAAAACCAAAGTCCTTGTATCAAATGATGGGTAATCTGCCAGCAGACCGGGTGGAACCAGCACGCCCTTTCATTCATGTAGGAATAGATTTCGCTGGACCAATACAAATACACTATAAGCTTCGAGGAAAGAGACCCACAAAAGCATACATAGCTGTATTTGTCTGCTTTACAACCAAAGCAATACATCTTGAAGTAGTATCAGACCTAACAACTCAAGCATTTATAGGATCTCTAAAAAGATTTATTGCCAGACGAGGCCATCCAGCAAAAATCTACTGCGACAACGCGACAAATTTTGTTGGCGCTAGAGCCAATCTTGAGGAACTGCAAAGGCTTTTTTCAACAACAGCCCACAAAAATGAGGTGTTAAAAACATGTTCTGAACAAGGCATTCAATGGTTTCACATACCACCTAGATCACCGCACTTTGGAGGGCTGTGGGAAGCAGCAGTTAAAGCAGCAAAATACCACATGCGGCGAATCATGAATGCAGCTTCGGTCACATTTGAAGAACTATCTACGATAACAGTGCAAATAGAAGCTATATTAAATTCAAGACCGCTGACACCACTATCAAATGATCCTAATGATCTCCAAACTCTTACTCCTGCACACTTTCTAATCGGAGAACCTCTCACCGCCATAGTAGAGCCGAACCAAAAGGAGAGAAAAATCAGCTTACTAAACCGGTGGGAGGTGGTTCCGAACATCCATCTAGAATTTTGGCGCCGCTGGTCAAAGGAATATTTAACAGGGTTGCAAATTCGATCAAAGTGGTTAGAAGGAACGGAAGAAATAAAACCCGGAAGTCTAGTGCTACTCAAAGAAGACAAGTTACCACCCTTACAATGGCAACACGGAAGAATTATAACACCGATAAAAGGCGACGATGGCCTAACTCGAGTAGCAGACGTAAGAACCGCCAAGGGAACTTATCGAAGAGCAATACACAATCTCTGCCTGGTACCAATAAGGGAGCAGGAAATCGAAGACACACAACCAGCAACAAAACCAAGTTCAACGCCACACCATGCTCAGACAAATCCAGCAGGTCTCAAACGAAATAAACGAATCGGCGCGGATCCCACCTCACACTGGTCTCAACAAACTGACCAAGTTAAACAAACCAAGTCGAGTTCAAAACCAAACATGTGCAAAGCGCTGCTGCTCACAATGATGGTAATGATAGTACCATTATGTACCTCGCAAGCTCAAGCTGACATTAGCGTTAATGTATTTAAAGATCAGCCAGGCCTATATTGAATTTATTGAATTTATTTAAATTCAATATACCTAATCAATGAAGACTGGACAATAATAATATACTATAAGTTGCAGGGGTACTGGGATGAATTCCTATACGTAAGCCACTATGTAAGCAGGCTGTCGGAAATTTGTTCAAATATGACGGAAACTAAAGTATATTGTACAAACGTTATAAGTTTTTTAAACCATCAACTGATTAAGATCGAAAACATTAACGGACTACTGTTGCCTCGCAGCAAAAAGGATTATTACGCGCGGCCAAAAAGATCTCCGCTAGACATTATTGGAACAATTGCCAACAAACTATTTGGAGTGTTAGATCAAGAATATGCTGATAAAATAGAGAACACAATTAAAAATACAAACAGAGATCAGAACGATTTGCTAGCACTCATAAAAAACCAAACATCAGTATTAGACGCAACAGCCAATATATTGAAGAAAAATGAAGAATACACAAACGCTCAATTCACAACCATGAAGACGCACATACAACACCTTGCAGATTACGTTTCCACGAATTTGGAATCCGCCCACAAACTACAAGAACTTAATGCATTGGTAATTCAAATCCACCTATTAATGGTGGACTACCAAAACCTACAAGACACTATCATTGATATGATGACGGACACTCACAACGGCAACATTAGTCCATTCCTCATAACACCGAAGCAGCTCGAAAAGCAACTACAGAAAATAAGAGAAAACCTACCTACAAATACAAGACTTCCATATGACCAACACAATTTGCACAAGCTTTATAGCCTAATGAATGCTCAGGGGTGTGTGACTCAACAGCACCTAATCATGACAATAAAGCTTCCACTGATGTCAACTGAAGTCAATGTTCTTTATAAGGTAATCTCTATGCCATTTGCTATAGGAAAGACTAGAGACGTTATAGGCACTACCATGCAATACTTAATTACCGATTTACATCAATACCAGTTTTTTACAATGACAGAAAACGAGCTGCAAAATTGTCATCTGACGTCAGAAGAAGGCTATATATTGTAAAGTTAATTACTAGAAAACTAATTATTTTAAGAAATTTAAGCAACTCGCGACTGCACCCTTCGGTCAAAGGCTGAAGAATAATCATAATATTAATCTCCTTTCACCACAGTCGCGAGCCCTTTGTTCTCTTAAAATATAAGTAGGGAAGAATTATACTAATGACGTTTCAAATGCAAAGAAATTAAGAGAAAAGGGTAATTTTTATTCTCTTGTGCAAAATTGCGTTACATTCGGCCATCCTACAACATCATCGTCCCGATGATAAACATTTAGTTATATTTTATATATATACATCTTACCACAACTCAACAACATATAATGAATTCCAGAATGAAATCCAAATAAAGTTTCATTCCCAATGTCAATACATCTTATTTTTTCCATCGTAGATTACAGAATACGGACACACAGTCCCAACTACTAATAATTTTATATACCATAGTTGTATATAGTTCGCACAGTAATATTTCAACCGTAAACTATATATTATATACACAAACTTACATTTCGCTCGTAGATTAGAAATGAACACACAGTTACATTTCAAACGTAGATAATATTTAGGACACACAGTCTCTATAAGTAGGACACACAGTCTCATATAATTAGGACACACAGTCTCATATTTATATAGAAATGAACACACAGTAACATTTCAAACGTAGATTATAATTAGGACACACAGTCTCTAATATTTATATAGAAATGAACACACAGTAACATTTCAAACGTAGATAATAATTAGGACACACAGTCTCTAAATTTATATAGAAATGAACACACAGTAACATTTCAAACGTAGATAATAATTAGGACACACAGTCTCTAATATTTATATAGAAATGAACACACAGTAACATTTCTTATGAATTAATTTAAATTAAATTGTTTGTCATATCAATTCAATAAAAACAAACAAACATTACTTATTTTCGCCTCTGTAATACTATACACAATATGTAATTTTAAAAACTTACTTAAATCCTCAACCTGGAGATCACATTTGAATATCATGAAAATAAACAAATAAATTATTAATAAGGAAAAATAAAAAAATTTATTAGATTTCTTTTGAATTCAAATTATACGAAATCTTTGAAATGCAAAATATCAAATTAATCAAACCAATTCCAATGGCAACATTTTAATTAATAAATGTTATTTTTAATTATTTTCTTTATCTGAATTCTCCTCGTCAGAACTAATTTCTAAAAATGATATATCTTCGAAACGACACCATGGTTTTATCTTATCAGCAGCATACACTGATCGAAAAGGTTTTTGAGTAACATTTGTTGTTTTTGTGTCCACAATTTCGTACCGATCATTAGGTAAAACATTTTCTACTATATATGGCCCACGATAACGAGTTAATAATTTACGTGAGTGACCAGTAGCTGGATGTTCAGCCCGTAGTAAAACTAAATCACCTGCTTGGTATAATCTAGGACTCTTGTGCTTCTGATTAAATTTTTCAGCTTTATTTACTTGTATAGTATTAATTCTTTCTTCAATGTGTTTTCGTAATTTAGTCAAATCTTCCACCTTATTATTTTCTTCATCTACTTCGTGTAGAGCCATACTTAATTTATTATGAATCATATTAGCTGGTTCATAAGCAAAAAGTAATTTCTGTGCACTTAATCCAGTAATTTCATGTCTAATGTTATTAAGTCCCCATTGTATAGCCACCAAATTATCGTCCCATTTTCTTGTTGAGTTATCTGCTGTCATACAAGCTAATGAGTTATTTAATGTTCGGAATACACGTTCAATCTGTCCATTTGCTCGCGGTGTTCTTACGGCAATCGAAATATGTTTAATGTTATTCTCACGACAGTAATTGTTAAATTGTTTTGCTGTAAACGCCGAACCTCTATCACTTATTATCCTTGCTGGCATTCCAAAATATTGCGAAATTTCATCCAGAGTTTTTATTCCACTATTACAATTTGTAGTTCTTACTGCTCTTAAAATTGTATATTTTGTAAATGCATCGATTATTGCAAAAACATACGAATTCTGTTTGCTACTTTTTGGAAAGGGACCAACGTGGTCTATATGTATTGTATGAAATGGCACAGCAATTTTTTCTATTGGGTGAATTTGATAACGGGTTTCATCTAATCCTCGCTTGTTGTACAAGCATTCTATACAACTGTCAATATATTTTTGAACTATAGATCTCATTTTAGCAAACCAATATGTTTTTCTTATCAAGGTGTCCAATTTCATCATGAGCAGAATGAATAATCTTCCATCGCAAATCTCTCGGTATAACGAATTTCAAACCATCGGAAGTTTTTTTATAAATACGATTTCCTTTCAATTCATATTCTTGTTTTACATTATTACAAATACTTTTTGTTGTCTTTTCTCCTTCTAACGTATCAGCAATTTCTTTTAAATCTGGATCTTTTCTCTGTAGAGTCGATATCCAATCCAAAGTTGTCATTCCAACTGCCAATTGATTAAACCCAACAACTTCAGTTTCAATTGCTTTTTCTACAGGATTCCGACTTAATGCATCAGCATGTAACATCATCTTAGCTGGGCGGTGTTCCATAATAAAATCGAATTCCTGAATTTTCAACCACCATCGCCCGATTCGACTATTCAAATCACGTTTTTGATGAGTCATTTTTAATGAATTACAGTCCGTTATAATCTTAAACTTTTTATTCAAAAGGTAGTACTTGAATCTCTCTAAACTATTGACTACAGCCAAAGCCTCCAACTCGTAACTATGATATTTAGATTCTAAACTAGTTGTTGCTCTGCTATAGTAAGCTACAACTCCTTTAGTACCATCTGGCTGAATTTGCACCAGAATTCCAGCTAAACCATCTATTGATGCATCCGTATGTAGTTCATGCTCAGCTGTATAATTATAAAGTACTAGTATTGGCTCATTGCATAGTAATTGCTGTAATGTTTCAAAAGCTTTGATTTGTACTTCAGTCCATTCGAATTTAGCATCTTTCATTGTTAATTTACTTAATGGTTTAGCTATAATAGCGTAGTTAAATATAAATTTTCGAAAGAACCCAGTCAAACCTAAAAACCGTCGTACTTCAGTTACTGTAGTTGGTGGACAAAAATCTTTTACAGCTTTAATATTTCTCTTACCCGGTGTTATACCATCAAAACTAATTTCATGGCCCAAATAGGTGATATTGTTTGCAAAGAATATACATTTGCTTAAATTAATCGTTAAGCCTTCATTTTGCAATAATTTTAGCATTTCTTCAATACTGACAATACTTTCTGTAATATTATCAGCTGGTAACATTGCATCATCGATATATACTGCACATTTATTATTTGTCATTGTTTGTGATATTTTCGACATCATTTTCATAAAAATTGCCGGAGCATTAGTAAGTCCAAATGGCATTCTTTTAAATTGGTAAT
The DNA here is from genome assembly GCA_963920725.1 of Rhamphomyia laevipes. Taxonomy (NCBI): domain Eukaryota; kingdom Metazoa; phylum Arthropoda; class Insecta; order Diptera; family Empididae; genus Rhamphomyia; species Rhamphomyia laevipes. The sequence goes on along the minus strand of OY987255.1, from coordinate 55,817,413 downwards.
GCCCTGTTGGTGTGACGAATGCTGTAAGATGTCTACTATTTTCATCTACAGGTATTTGATAATATCCACTCATGAGGTCAATAGTGTTGAAAACTTTTGTTCCTACGAATGAGTTTATCTGTTCTTCGATGTTAGGTGTTGGAAAATTTTCTCGCTGTGTTATATTATTTAAATATCGATAATCGATACACATTCTAAAAGAACCTTCCTTTTTTTTCACTAATAAAACTGGGCTAGCATATTCTGAACTCGATTCCTCGATAATGTCATTTTCAAGTAATTCCCTTAAGATGTTATCAAGACATTCCATTTGACCATATGGTACACGATAAGGTTTATAACGAATAACTTCTTTCGACTTAATTGTAATAGATAATGAATAATTTTTAGCTTTTCCCAGTTCGGATATACTAAGAGCAATTGTATTCCTGTATTTATTAAGTAAATCCAATAAATTTTGTTTTTCTTTATTATTTGCTTCACCACCAAATTTTAAATCTTCCATAACTATTTTCCTACGTTGTATTATCATTTGATGGTTAACAACTTCTTGCGAATGTCCTTCATTAATAGCTTTCTCATTAATTACCTCACCTTCAAAATTTCCTTCCGTTCCTATTCCCTTATAACAAGGATCTAATTTTAAATCTAAAGTACCCCAGCGTTTCACAATCATAACCGCAGGATGATTCAAAAAAATTTCTTCCAACTAATAATGGCACATCTTGTATGTTATCATCCACAATTATTACATCAACTAGCAATTCAATATCATCCACTTTAACTATTTTTTTCATTTTGCCTAAAGCATGGAATACCCCTCCAGCGAAACCATTTAATACCATCTGACATGGTTCATATATCCAATTAAATTTTTTTGCAACATTTAATTGTAGTGTAGTACAATCACTACCCAAATCCAAAAATGATATAACTTTTTGATTATCAATTGTAGCTGGTCGATAACATTCATTTTCGTGATTACATTGGTTCACCAACTGACGCATATTCTTTTGATTCTGGTCATTCCCTTGAATCTTCTTATTACAATTATAAGAAAAATGACCATAATTACCACAACGGTAACATTTTTGCGAATTTATAAGGTTTCTCCGATAAGGAATATTGGTATTCACAATTCTAGAATTATTTATGTTTCTCGAATTATTTAAGTTTCTTGGATTATTGTAGTTGCGGTCTGTATAATTATTATATTTATGATCAAATGGTCTTTTTATATGTAAATTATTTTCGTAAGGTTGGCGATAATTATGTAAATATGGTGTTGACCTAGAACTAAATTTCTTATATTGCTCTGAATTTGATGAATATGGCACACTTTTATTTGATTTTTGAAATTGATTTCTAATTTTTCTATGAGCATTTATACTTTCAATAAGTTTAATTTCTTTCAACGTGTCATGTAAAGTAATCGTTTTAGCTGCATCTAAACGATTAATTAGATTTTCGTCTCCCAGTCCAGAAATTATAAAACGAATTGTTTCAAGTTCAGGCAAATTTAATTTTTTTGCAAGTGCTACAACATTATAGAAATATGTTTCGATTTCCTCAGCCGGTTGTCGTTGTCTTACCATAAGTTTCGCGAGTAGATCTGATTTATTTTCAACTGTAGGAAATGCGAGAATAAACATTTTTTTGAACATTTCCCAATTAACGATTTCATTTCTATGAATGTCATACCACTCCTTGGCAGACCTGCGCAATTGACTGCCTGCATAAAACAATGTTGTTAACTCGTTCCATATATATATACTTTTCAAGTTATCAATATTTGTTAACCATTCCTGAGCAGTAAGTAGTCCTTTTTCTGGTTCGAAATTCGGAATCAGAGTTTGAGCTTCCACCAAAGTCATTCTAGTAGTCGTTGGCTGTGATAATTCATTAGATGGTTCTAAATTTAAGGAACTAGGATTCGACACATCCGATGAAGTACACGGTCTACTAGAATTTAAATTTTGTTCTCGCAACATTTGATTTTCCTGCCTTAATCGAATAATTTCCAATTCCATTTCATTTGGTCGAGTACCACAAGAAGTATCATCAACCCTAGAATTAACAGTTGCCGAAATAGTTTGATGTTCTACCGTCTTTGATGTTCTTTTACGTTTATTCATGATTTATTTATTTTAAATTTATATATATATATATTATATTATAGCAAAATATATTGTATAATTCAAAAAATAATTTTAATAAAAATCAAAAATATAATATTATTTAAGTCCTATTTATCTTTTTATATTTTATTTTATAAAATTAACATTTATTTATATTTATTCTATACCTTATTCCAATATCCAGAAATTACATAAATACCTTAGCAAAATACTATCGAATTGTTATAAACATCATCTATCAAAATCTTCAAAAGTAATAATTTAGTTCTTACACGAATTTTTTTTTTTTTTTATATTTACACTGTCTGTATTATTTTTTTCTTAAAAACAAAATTAAATTTTTCATTCAAAACAAATAATATCAATCACACAGATACTCATGCATACAAAAAAATATTTTAATCACACAGATTAATTATAAATTACCAATTATTATTATTTTTTTTAAATATAAAGTTTTACACTTTTACCAAAAGACACTAATAAACTATATTCAACTCCAAAAAGTTTTCTTTGTTTTTCAAATACGCAAAAATACAATCATTATCAACACGCAATTACCATCATTCTATAATTTCATACCAATATAACATTCCGTTACATTCTACATTCACACAATTTCAATTACCACATCAAATTGTACTCAAAAAAAAAAAAAAAAAAAACACTAAAATCCAATACAAAATACCAAAACTAATTTACTTTTAAAGAACTATGTATATTTTTTTTAAATCATCCAAAATTCAAACAAGCATCATTACATATAAACACAATGAAAAATATTACGCACTCATTAACACATTACACCAAAAACATAATTACAGTTGCATTGCATATTCATTGAATCAATTTGCGCATTTTATTTTCATAGAAATATAATTATTTCTACAAATGAGCAACGCACACACTTCCAAATATTATCTTTGTTTTTCGTATTGTTGGGCAAAACCACTATTTATTTATTTTTATATATACACAAACGATTTGGGATTACCATATATAAAATATTCTTATAAATTTTAATTAATTAATTTTTTTTTTTTTAAGTATTTTTAATCAAACTTCACTATTTAATATTATTTATTTATTTTTTTGCTAATATTCTATTTATTATATATTTTTTTTAAAACTCTTCCATAAAAATACTATTTTTCACTAAAGACCAAACAAAAAGACACAATATAAAACACTGTACAAAATTTTTTTTTCTTGTTCATTCTTGTTTTTCTTTGTTAGAAAAAAAAACACAAAGGACAAAATTTTGAATTTCACAACTACGTACATATATATATTAATTTCGCGTTTTATATTGATTTCACAACTTTATACACTTCTTATATTAATTATTGTTTATATTTTAATTATAGCAAATTTTTTTATTATTAATATGTATATTTATTATTATTTTCAAATTAACAAATGACAGGCAATTCGTATCCCACTTCTGATATGTAAAGTTAATTACTAGAAAACTAATTATTTTAAGAAATTAAAGCAACTCGCGACTGCACCCTTCGGTCAAAGGCTGAAGAATAATCATAATATTAATCTCCTTTCACCACAGTCGCGAGCCCTTTGTTCTCTTAAAATATAAGTAGGGAAGAATTATACTAATGACGTTTCAAATGCAAAGCAATTAAGAGAAAAGGGTAATTTTTATTCTCTTGTGCAAAATTGCGTTACAATATGTCACCAAAAATATCCGATATTTACCAAATCATCAACTGAGTTTCAATGTGAATTAGCAATCTTCCGCCATGAACTTAAAAATGTGCACATATGTAAACCAAGGTTCTTACAATCACTATCAACACATTGGTGGCACCAACTGACCAATAAAAATCAATGGTTATTCTCGTTTCAATCGCCAAACACACTTAACATCGTATGTGACAAACAAATCATACAAAAAACTATACACGGAGCAGGTATCTTAACGTTACAAGATTCATGCTCAATAAGAGAAAACTCAGTGATACTTCGATCATTTGGCAAACAACAAACTCAAGAAGTAATTCCAATAATACCAAAGATGAACATTACTGACTACATCCTAAATTCGTCCAACCCCATGCAACATCTGGAATTTGATTCAAAGAGACTAAACGAAAGTGATGAGATTGACGCCATCAAATAAATGATTGATAGCATCAAAAACGAAGAACAACTAACCAATCATGACGTACATCAATATACCATCAGTTACACATCCTTCATCTTCATCATCATAAGCATAATCATAGGGACTATATAGTTGATACGAAGACGACGGAAGAGGCAACCTACTCAACCAGCCGGAGATTTTGAATCCAACATCAACCCAGACGCACTTATGTAATTGAGGGTACCCCTCAATGAGGGGGAGGATGTTTAGATTTAAGTTTTGCATTAAATTATAAGTTTCACTTATCATAGAATTACCTATTAAATAATTAAAAGATTGCACCTATATTGTATAATTACCTTCAGTAAAAATATTTCTAATATGAGGAATTAAGAATTTAGTGAAATAATTTTATTATTAATTTGAATATTTATCTCATGGTTTTGCAAGATTTGCACTTTTTTACTATTGCAAAGCCATGGGATGAGAAAATAACTTAATTATTAAATTAATTATTTACCTCATGAATTCTCATGAGGTAAATATGAGCATTCTCATAAGATTATCCAAAAAATTATTGTATAAATAGCCTGGAATTAAAGCAATTAAATTCATTCTAAAAATAGAATCCAACTAGTTTATTTCTAAGCTTTTACAGGTACAATCAGACTTAGCCCCTACCCAAGGTAAGCTAAACTCTAAACATTGAACAAAGTAGTCAGCGATCTGCCCCGACCCACGGTAAGCAATCCTACTACTCTACACAGCGGTCAAGTAAACCAATTTGGTCGCTATAACAAAACAGTTAGGAATGTTCCAAAAGGAAAAAGCCCAACAAAAAAAAATCCCAAATTGAAAATCCAACAAAAAATTTATTCCAAATTTTTTAAATAAATTCAAAAAATTTAAAAAAAAAAAAAAAAATCTATTTATTTGTAACTTAAAAAAATTAAATTTTTAGGAAATTACACAAAATTTTATTCTTAAGAATTCTAAATTGTTTTACATTTTTAATTTAATGAAGAAGGTGAATATTGTAAGCTATTCTTTTTAAATATTCCAGTTTCTGTGTGGAAACACGTCTTTTAATCACTCGTTTAATGTTTTTGTATTTTTTAATATTCTGTTTATTCTTAGGAAATCGTTCACCAGCTTAAATTTGTTCTATATTAGATTTTGATATAATGAATTCCTTTCCTAGGTGGGCTCTAATATTGTAAAGTCCACTATTGCGCATCCCTACAATAACTTTTAAGCGACGGTGCTATGCCTCTACGCTGTTTTGAGTACGAGGAAAATTGCCTTTTGCTGCGTTTTCAACAGACCAGTAACTTGGTTCATAACGTGGCTTTTTATTAGCTCCACTGCCGCTTATATAATTTTTTTATACCCATCTAACAATTTTTTTCGCATCGTCATCATCAAGATTATTATTCAACTCGGTATAATTAAATGAGATTTCATTAGGAGGAACAAAAGCAAGGCTTTTTATCATCCTGATTTGAAGACTAAAAGCTTAGCTTTTTCCGTATTTAGAAGCGAGTTTACTCTTTTGGACTTGGCGCCAAATAATTTGCCCAAAATGAAACAGGCATCCTTTAAATTCCGTAACAGGGAAAACCTCTTTTGCTGCTGAATAAATGGTTTTTTCGAAATCGGTAATAATTCTTTCTGGCTTTAAATTAATGTCATGCTGACTTGCTATGCGATGTAGTTAAAAAAAAAATCTGAGTAACACTTCTTACTTTTTTTCGTCATCAAGCAAAACACTAGAGGAACTACTTCATTTCCAATTTTCCCATGTATGCTGAAAAGTTGAGACATAATAGATGGAACTACATAAAATGTGCCATCCATTAACCAGCAGGAACACTCAGCCAATATTTTGAAGCCAGGTATGGTTCCAAGAATAATTATTTTTTCATTACCGACGTCCTTTTCTGCTAGGACGAAAACTTCATTTTCTGAAACACGTAAATTCTGCAGTATGTCGATTTCGGATATATTTTTTGGCTCTTTAATTTTTCTGGCACGTATTCTATTAATTTTACTTTTTTGTGCAGCCTTACTAGGAAGATACACCCATGAAGTGCTTGGACATCCTACAATTACTTCCCGAACTATTTGAGATGGTTGTGTGATTTGCCAAATCTTTTATCTCCTCATTACATTCAGCAATATTAACCTCTGAGGCTCGAGGATCATGAGAATGTTCAGCAACAATATTAATAATCTTGTGCTTATTATTTTCTAAAAATGTTGTCATCTTGCCTATGCAAGAATATTTTTTTCTGTCTGCACATCTCCACATAAACATATAATTTTTTTCGGAATCTAGGTGGTATCCGAATCTTTTATGGAAAAGTTTTTTTCCACCTTTGTTGTTTATTACGATTTTCATTTTGAGGTTAAATTTTATTTTAAATGAATTCTTATCGTAAAATATACGTAAAATGTAACTAATATGAAAAATTAATACTTCACTGTTAATTTCACTGTTAATTTCACTGTTAATTTCACTGTTAATTTCACTATTGACAAATTCTATTTCCAGATCTTTATGTAGATCGCTGTTCCTGATGTACTTTATTTTGAAATCGTTGTATTATTTCTATGTTGCTTTGTTTAGTGCAGCCCCAGATCTGAATACCATAAGCCAATACCGGTTTTATCAATTATTTATATAGCTTATTATATATTATATGTTGTTAATGTTGGTGATATAGCTTATTATATGTTGTTAATGTAGAGTGCCTTCCCATCAGCCAGTACATTTTTCTGTAACGTATACCAAGCTCTTCTCTTTTGTTTTTGACGTGCGCTTTTCAACGAAGTTTTGAATCTAACGTCATACCAAGATACTTGGCTGTGTTCGCATACGGTATTACATGATAATTTATATAGACAGCTTTATGTTCAATCCTCTTATTTGTAAAGTCTACATGTACTGATTTCGATTCATTTAGCTTAATTCTCCATTTTTTAGTCCAGCTATTAATTTGTGAAATAGCTGTTTGAAGCTTCTCATTAGATTCTATTACATTTTCTCCTAATGCCATAACTGCAGTATCGTCTGGAAATGTCTCAATTGTATTGTCGTCCAACGGTAGAATATCATAGGTGTATAATAGATACAATATTGGTCCAAGTACGCTTCCTTGTGGAACTCCTGCATTAATTTCTCGTAGTTCAGAATATGCATCTTATTGTTTTATTCGGAAGTATCGTCCGGTTATGTATGATTCTAGAATTTCCGAATATTGTCTTGGAAGGTTTTTGTTAAGTTTGATATGGTGGTTTTTCTGGCTTTGGTATCATTATAACTTCAGCATCCTTCCAAAGTGTTGGTACGTATTTCATTCTGAAAGCAGCATTAATAATGTTCGTAATTTTAAGAAATGCTTTCTGTGGTAGCTGCTTGAGTATCTGTCCTGTTATTAAGTCAAATCCTGGAGCTTTTTTTGCGTTGATGTTCTTTTTAATTACTTCTTGTACTTCAATTGTCGATGTTAATTTGATTTCTTCTTCTTGTTGTATTAGTTCTTCATCCATTTCTTCAACATCCTCTTCTTAATTTGGTTGAAATATGCCCTCTAAATGTTCGGAAAATATTTTAGCTTTTTCTTCATTACTTTTGGCCAATTTTCCATTTTGGTTGCGAATTGGTTGAATTTGAGTAATCGGCCTATTAAGCTTCTTGGTTGCCTTCCAGAGAGAGTAATCTGTATGTTTATCATTCGTTAGTTCTTTTAAATAGCTGTTGATCTTCTCATTTTTTAATTCTTTAATTTGTCTCCTCAGTTGTTGTGTGAGGTTATTCAAACTTCTTTTATCCTCAGGTGCTCTGGTTTCATGCTACTTTTTCCTTGCTCTGCGTTTTACATCAATTAATGCTCTGATTTCTGCCGGGTAACTATTTCCTTTTCGTTGTCTCCTAGTCTCTGGAGTATTTTCCCACGCTGCACTTTGTATGTCATTGTTGAGTTTCTCCACCTCTGCATCTATTTGTTCTTCATTTCGTATGTGTACCGATAGTTCAATTTTATCTTCAAGAGATATTTTAAATCCCTGCCAATCTGTTCGTGTATTGGTAAGAGCTGGCTTAGGTTCTTTTTCTATGATCCTATTACTTACTGTTAGTACTATCGGTGAATGATCAGAATTCATTTCATTGCTTTCTTCTATTTTTAGGTAATTACTCGAAATGTTTTTGATTATAAAAAAGTCTATTAAATCTTTCTTGGTATCATTCTTGAATCAGTTCGCCAGTATGTAGGTTTTCCTGTAGATACTGCTTCACATGCATATTCTCTTATAGCATTATACAATTCCTTTCTTGTTGTTGTAGTTGTTCTTGATCCCCAAAGTATATTTTTTGCATTAAAATCACTCCCCATTATGAATGTTTTGCCGATTTGTTTGAAAAAATCTACATATTGAGCATTCTTTAATGAATACCTAGGTGGACAGTATATAGCTGCAACTGTGATAGGATGATCTTTTGTTTTTATACTTACTGCCGTAGCTTGTATCTCTTTTGCTCCAATTTTGGATTCCTCATGATGTTGGATATTATCTTTTATAATTACTGCACTTCCACCTTTTGCCGTATTTTCTGGATGAGTAGTATGATATATCTTGTAGCCTCTTAGATTTATATATGATTGGTTAGTGAAATGTGTTTCAGATATAAGACATACGTCGACCTTATTTATGTCAAGGACTGCTTGTAATTCTTGTTTGTGTTGCAGCAGTCCATTAGCATTCCATGCTAATATTTTTATTTTCTTTGTATCAATCATTTCTTTTTTGTTTGCGGACAGCTTTTTTTAGTTGTCTATCTTACTTACTCTATTATCCATAGTAGCGACAGAGTTCTCAATGTTTGTTATTTTATTTAGTATCAGTATTAATGTTTGCTGTATGTTTTCGTTTTGTTGTCTTTTGTTATTAGTGTTTAAATCCAAATTAGCTGGGGTTGCCTCCGCGTATGTCTTGTTATGAGGTTTTTGATTAACACTTTGAATTTTCTGCTCGTTTAGTATATTCTGATGTAGTTTCCTTCCGCTTTCGTTGATATGTAGTTGTTTTTTTTGAAATACCATGTTTATTCGTTTTCATTATTTGCATCTCTTTTGTGACCATACAGCCTCTATAATTAGCTGGATGTGGCTCTCCGCATACACTTTTCTGGCTCGCTTTTTGGTTTTATACATTCAATATAATGATCTTTACCTGCACATTTAACACATCTAGGTGCTTTTCCACAATATTTTTGGGTATGTCCATAAGCCTGACATATTTTACATTGTGGTACAAGTTTATTTTTCTTTAGTGGCTCGATTTGCACTTTACATTTCAATATATGATCAATTTCATATATTCTTTTCATGCTCTCTTCTGCACTGAATGCCAACATAAACATATCTAGTGGTTCTTTGTTTTTCCAACTCAGTTTATTTTATGCTTCCGTAATCTTATATTCTCTGCTTTTCAGATCTTCTATTATTTTTTCTGGTTTGCAAGAATGATGTAGATTTTTAACCATAACTCTTACTGGTCGCACTTATTTATTTTCAAGTGAATGCCAACTATAGCCGTTCTCTTTTAACATTCTCGTTAACGTTCTATATGATTCTCCATCAGTTATTTTAATTTTGATACAATTTTTATTTAACAGTTTCATATTAAAGTATTTCTCTAGTATTACTGCCTTTACTTTCTCGCAGAACTCATCGTAGTTACTGATATTCTCCACTATTATTGGTGGTGGGGAAGGCACCTTCATTTCTTTATTTCCTTCTGGTGTTTTCTGCTGATATATTTTCGCCGAAGTAATGGTTTCTTGCTGAACTACCCGTTTAAGTTGTGGTGGTGTGAACGAATCATTCATTTTCTCTTCTTGTTTTTATTTTTCACTCTTATCCACTCAGTTTCTTTCGCTAAAACTTCTTCGTCCGTGACATATTCCGATTGCCCCATTTCCTCATTATTTTTAGATGCTAGAATATTTTGAAGTTTTTTAATTTCAACAATTTTATTACTTAGATGATTTATTTGCCTCTGCATATTGCTTATGATTTGCTTTAGTTGCTCTTTTTCTTTTTCAGCTCTCTGCCAATTGTTGTGCAATACTTGTTCTTTTTCGGAACTTGCATTGTTTTGTCCACTTAGTTTTAAATGTGGTAAACTCACCTCGCTGCTTTTTGGTTCACAACTCTCTATGTTTTTCGGAAAATTTTTCATAGGTGATTGTGTTAATTTTTCCATTTTTTGGCTCAAATTTTGATTATGATTAATTCTTTCGATCCCTGAGTTATCTCGCCCTCCATTTGGTGGTGTTCTTCTTATAGAAGCACTATTTCTAAATGGATCTATTCCAAATGTTCTCGATGTAATATTTTCATTTTGTTTTTTTTTCCACTGGCGACTTAACTGATCTATTTGTGAGGTCAGTCAAGCCCTCGCCGGCAGCCGTGGCCTCTGTCGACACTTTGGTAGATATCCCTACCGAGTTTATTTTTTTATTGCTTTCCATATTTACAATAAATGTTTGCATTTTATTCCTACTGCCAGGTAGTTTTCACTGCCGCCCCCAGGGGTCAGACGCAGACCAGGGAGCCGCCTGCTCTAGGTCAGTCGCTTCTGGATTTCATAATTTTATGTCAAAGTTATTTCTCCGCCCAACCTTACCTATACCGACTACGTTCGTGCCCGTCGAAAACGATGTGACTTAACCGGTTTTCTTAGTTATAGCGCAAAGTTCTCGTTTTCACCCGCTCTCATTTACCTTACAAATGTAAGTTAGCAGGAGGCACCCGGCAGATCTGTAGGAGAGAGTCAGATTTGTTGGCAGATCTGTAGATGTAATTTCAGAAAGCTTTTCCTAGGTTTTCCAGAGAAAATGTTAGGAATGATCTCTTCCTAGGGCCATACCAACCTTTGCCCAAAAAAAAAGAACAATAAATTAGTAAAATTATATTAAATAAATAAATAAATTAAACTTTATTAAAAAAAGATTATTTTTGTAGAAAAACAAAATTGTAAAAAATATTGCACATTTTGAAAATAACTTTAAGAAAATTTCATATTTAGAGCTTAAGAAATTTTTATTGTAATTTGTAATTGGAAAAAAACATAAAGAAAATGGGGAAAGAAAAGAAAAATCACACTTCATAAAACTAAATCTAATTTACAAAAATAAGTCTACAAGTTTTAACGCGGAAAAGGGGGGTGTTGTGTAATTAAAAAAGCTTTAGGTGAGCTTTACACATTTTTATTATTAGTTTTGAATTGTTGTTGCTTAAAATTGTACAAAATGAATTAAATTACATATATGTTTTTATAGTAAATAAATAAACATAAAAAAGTAAATGTATTGCATTGAACTTTAATGACACATTTAATAATATGCATAAAAAATCAGTTGAGCAACAAATAATAAAGAATGGTTTACAATAATCCGTAATAAGCATTATTGCCCAAAACAATAATAAGTTAATATACTCACCTATTTGTTGTTGTTGCACAATTTAAAAAAAAATTATTTATATAGTTATTATAGATATTATATTATTAATATAGTTATCTTTTAATAAATCAATTAATATTTTATAAAGCGCTGAAGAAGCAATAAAAAACATATAAATGGATGGATTTTTGGTGTTGCAGGGAGTTCAATTCTAGCTCTTCTTCTGTACAAAAATTGCCTCAGAAAATATAGAAAAGAATAATATCAAAGTTTTATTTTAAACAAACATAGTCTACTTTACAGGCATTGCCTAAGTAGCTACACCAATAGCAGAGAACATCAATATACTACACAGGTATTGCCTTATTGCAAATTAGATTGCACAGACGTACTAAAATATAAAATATACACAACAAATAATTACACAGCCTATTTACCACACATAAGTTTGGTACATGCTGATTATTCTTTCCATTAATATTCTGATGGTGAATGCATTCAATATCATAACAAATTTGTTTAAATCTTTCTGGTCTACTTTTTTTATACTTTTCGATAAAACACTCATGAGTTTTATCTACTAGCTTATTACATATTGTACAACATTTTTCATCACATGAATGTGGTTTATATTTGCGTTTAGAAAGATCAAAAATTTTTAGACATTGTTCACAAACTTTAATCATATCACAAACAACTCCCTTACCGTATTGTGTTATTTTATGATTTTTGTAGCACAGTCATTGTTATTATCAGCTAAATATTTACCGATAACAATTGACTGTGTGGTAAGCAATTTGTATTTGCTTTGTTTTCTACATCAATTATACTTTTAGTTTTACGTTTCATTATTTCACTAACCGTCATATTTGTAATATCTAATCGCCCTTTGCCGGTATAAATTTGAATAATTTTTACGAAAATTTCAATCAAATCGGTTGATTGAAAACCTGATTTAATTGAAAACTGAAGCTAATAAATCAGTAATCATTTGGGACGTAACATATGAATTTTTTTTAAAACCTAGTCCAATAGGCCTTGTGTTTTCAAAAGAAGGAATTGAAATTTTAAGACTCATTAGATCATCTTTAGAAAAGTCTACCGTGACAATGTCTAAAATGTTTTGGAAACATTTATCAAACCACTCCGTTATTGTTAAGTTGTCAGTCTGGTCATTTAACTTAAATATAATATTCTTACTACTAGCCTTAAATTTAGAACTGAAACCTACATTTTCTTTTACAATAGTAACATATTTGTTTGTATTGCCTTTTCCCAATTGAATTGATGAAGTACCATCGATACTGTTTTGTTGAATTGTCTGGGAGTCAGCATTGCTTTTTTATTGAACTGCTAATCCTGCTGAAGTACTTGGAATGGGGGCTTGTTGATATGGTCTAGAAACGCTATTCTGTTGAACTGCAAATCCTGTTGTTGTACTTGGAGTATATTATAATCAATTAGTACTTCATACTAACCGGACGTGTTTAAAATCGCTCCGTAAAATAAATAATTTTCAATAAATAATTAATTAAATAATTTCCTAAATAATTCATTATATCGCTGAAATTAACAATTTACATAAAAAACCAAAAAAAATAAAAATAAAGTGTCAATATAAATATATACCATAAAACATTTGCTGAATTGGCATATAACTCTGTGTTGATAGTTTGATTAACAAACTTTCTTCTTCTGACAAAAAGCAATTCTCACTTGTTCATGAACTATTAAATAATTTTAAAACTGAGCTTAAAAGTGATATGGAAAACAATTTTCATGAGCTTAGAAGTGATCTAAAATTTTTATTTGGAAATAGTGCTAAAATTGGACATACACAAGTGTAATACGTATAATGAAAATATTTCTAAGCATGTTGAAAAACAACTTGAAAAGTTTGAGCATAATCTGGACAGTCATAGGGATAAAATAGTTGGTGTCATTTTCAGTTCGGGTAGTAACACAAGTAGCAGAAGTTATTTTAGTGATCCAATAATATCGGAATTAATTGAATTAAGAAATGACTTTAATATTGTTGAAAACAAAATTGACGCGCTTCTAGATACTGATTTGATCAAAAGAAGTATTAATAATAATATTGATTCGGATCATAATAATATAGATAAAATTAATAATCATAGTGATTTAAATTCTTATATGAATCCTATCAATAATAACACTAATGATAATAATGACAACAATAAAATGGTTTATGATAATAATAATAGTAATAATAAGAATGATAATAATAGTAGTAATAATAATAATAGTAATAATAATAATAACAAAAATACAAGTGAAAATAATAATAATCTAAATCTAAACCATGAAAAATCTTTATTTGAAGAAATGTTAGATTGCACTAATAAATCTCGTCCCGATGATATATCAGACGGAGCTCATGCTATCCCGGATGATTCTGATGCTATTTCTCCACCAACTGTATTCAAGTTTGGAACAGAGTGGCTGAATTCAGACTGGAAGGAGAGATTACGGAGAATTAGTCTTGCCAGTGAACTAAATGAAGCACCCAACAGATCATCTTCATCTCAAACAAATGAGAAACCTAAAAAGAAGCAGCCATCATCTAAAATTAATAAATCGTCAAAAACTAAAAAATTTAATACTAATTATAATAAAGGCGATCTTGGTACATATTACATCAAAGGAGCACCTCCCAATTATAGTGCGTCATCGATTTGTAATTTGTTTGCGAGCCAATTTCATATTGACAACAGCAGATGCAAAATGGTGTCATTTCATAAAGCAAAAAATTTCAAATCCTTCAAATTTCTAAGGCCATTAAAATATGAATGGTTATTTTTAAATAATCCAGCTAACACTTTTCATTGGGATAATTTGCAGCTATCAAAATTGAAAACAAGTAGTAGTAAGCCAAAAATTAATATTAATAGTAATATAAGTAACAATGAAAATAGTAATAATAGTAACAAGATTAATAATAATAGTAATATTAATAATAATATAGAGCATAAAGGTAAAAATAAGAGAAATAGTTATAATTATCCTCGCAATTCTGTTTTAAATAATAATTCATCCTTTAATATTAGATCACATAATTCAAATTTAACGTCAATGCCTAAAACCAATTTTGCTCAAAATCAAAATGTTTTACAAAATTTAACATATAAAGCTGGAATAAACTTTATAGAAGGTCCTGTTATTAATCCCTACCCATCCACATAATCGATCAGCACTAACCTTAATGAAAATAACACCAACTTTGATACTAATGTTCCAAATCCGTTACCACCAAATAATTTCAATTCACATACTAATTATACTAATATGTCTGCAATTCCTCATAATATAACTAATAATACTAATAACAAACCAACTTTCCTTGACCCATTAGTACCTCCAAAAGTTAAACACACTATCACATCTCCACACAGTTCCGAGAATAGATATTTACTTGGACGTCTAACAGACCGTAGAATATTGGAGGACATTCGTATGTATCTAGCATATTTCCACAAACAACCACAGGACATATGTGTAGATGGTAAAACTAGAATTAGTATCCTAGTATCGATTCAACAACAAGGATTTCCAACAGATGTTGATGCTCTGAAATCAATTTATTATAGATACCATAACTTTTTAGGTTTCACTGCTGAACAAATTGATGCAGAACTAACTACATATGAATCTCACATAAATTCAAAACATATAGTCACCCTTCAAAGAACCAGAGAGAATCAGGACAATTTTTTTCGTCCCCTCCCAGAAAATAAACCAAAAAAATCATTTTACATCCCATTTCTTTAAACATAACGATCACACTTCAAATATAAAGATCCTTTACCACAACTGCAGTGGTATACGCGGAAAAGTAAAAGATATATTTATTGACGCAAAATCTTGCCAATTTAATGTAATAATCATTACAGAAACCTGGTTAAACGATTCTTTTAAAAATGAAGAAATCCTTGACGTCATTTGGACAATTTACAGGTGTGATAGGGATTATAATACTACTGGTAACTCTAGAGGAGGTGGTGTCCTTATAGCTATACATAATAGCCTTACAAGTGATTTAGTCACTACTAGCTCATCATCTAATTTTGAACATAAAATAGTACGGTTGTACATTGGTAATATTAATATATATATTGGTGCTGTATACATACCGCCTAATTCCAACGAGTCCTATTATGACGATCTTTTCAATACATTGTAATGTATACACATTACCGCGATTTAATTTATACTGAACTTCTTTTATTTTAATATCATACGATGATATAAAAACAATGTAAATGAAAACTGTTATATTTTTAGTGTTAAGTAATTTAATTGTAATAATTAGTTTATAAGTATTAAAAATTGAATTATATAAAATTATTAGTTATTTTTAATTGTATTAGTAAGTAAGTAACCATATATAAAGGGTCGAAAAATTTGAAATAAATCAGAATCAAACTTGCATTCTCATATTTCATTTCGGGTTGCTTAAGCCTTTCAATTATAAGCATTTGTTGGCTTCCAAAACCTTTTAAAATATTGGAATTACAGAAAATGCTTCCGCGCCAAATAACACGGATTTAAGGCTAGTATAGCCAAGACCAAAGAGCAAACCTTTGCTTCTTAAATAATAAAGGTAACGCAGGCAATTAACTTTGCCATATTCGTAGGCCATAGAGGAATATATAAATATGTTTAATATCTTTATATATATCCAACCTTTTTATATTCCATGGCGGTCCTGCCTGTGATCCAATATATAGATGGACACGAAGAAAATTTCTTTGGAAGAGTACAGAAGGCGGCAAAAAACAACAAATACATATAACAACAACAACAAAACTACAGAAAACAACAACAACATCCAACAGCAACAAAAACGCAAACGAGGTGGTAAGCTGGTACACTACAGAAAACAGCTGGCGCAATTATATAAAATATTAGAAAAATCAACAGACAAGAAACAACGAAGCACAATAATAAGTGAGATCCAGCGATTAAAACAAGATAGACATTTACACAAAACATCGAACAAAATAAATAAATTGTTCAACAAAAATTTTAAATTATTAGAGAAAACTATTGAAAATAAAAATAAATAAAAAGAAATTTCAAATTAAAAATAAAAGATGAATTTGTAAAAATTAAATAATTAAAATTAAAATAACAAAGAAATTGAATTTGTAAATATATAAAAAAAAAAATTGAATTAAAAAATTATTATTCTATAAAATAAAAATCGAAAAATTAAATTTGTAACAGACAAAACACAAAATTAATTTTAAGTAGGTTTAAATATATTTGTAATGAACTAAAAAATGAAATAAAAACAAATAATTCTGTATTATATTCACAAAAATAAAAGAAGTATAAATTTTGCACACACATATACAAAATATTTCACTTCATTCAATTAGTAATTATTATTATGAAATTTGTTTTGGTAAACAATTTTTTTTTGACATTTTGCGATCTTGTTTTTAAAAACATCACCCCAATAACCATTTTTAAAATATTTTCGAAAAACCAATTTTTCGAATATATTGTTTTTTTTTTCTTCGAAAAATATTTTAGATTTTTTATATAGACAGAAATATTTAGTTAAATGATAATCATGATTTGAAATTTTAATGGCTGATGAACATTTCAGAGTATATATAAAAGATTTAGAAGAGCTGAAAGCAAATCTAAAAACTGAATATACAGATGAAGAAATTAAGGTAGAATTAGAAAAAATAAATAATTATAAAGCACAATACATTCAGGAATTAAGAGATTCAGACATTAAAAGCGGTAAACGTAATTTATAAGAAGAATATCTTGTAATATATAAACAAATAAAATCATATTTAACATATATTTTAGAACAAAAAATGGAGTTTAATAAAGCAAATTCAAATTAAATTATCCCAATTTTTGATGGTTCACATGAACAATTCAAGAAGTTTTAAATATTGTTGCGTATATATATGAAGTAACTAAAGATGCTGATCGCGAAAAACTCATTAAATTTATTTATACTATCAAAATTTCACAAAAAGTTAAAAATAAATTAATTAATGAGAAAAATCCCAAAACGTATGATGATTTAAAAATTATTTTAAATAAAAATTTTACTAATACTAGAACATATACAAAGATACATAATGAAATTTGTGAACTTTGTAATAATAAAACAATTTCTACTTCAAAATTTATAGAAAAATTAGAAATATTAATAAATGAATTAAATATGACCCAATCTGTGGAAGAAGATGAAGCAGCTACAAAAATCATTACAAAACTTAATGATCAATTTACACTGCAATGTTTAAAATCAAATCTTAAAGAACCGATTCATTCAGTTGTTTTAGCGGCTCAACCAAAAACTTTTAGTGAAGCCACAAAATTAGCTTTAGAAACAGATACAAATAATAAAACTAATACAAATATATATCAAATTAATAGAAGATATTCAAATAACTAATCAAAATTATAATAATAATTATAGAAATGGTAATTTTAGAAATAATTATAGTAACTATAACAATAATAGTAACAGAAATACGTCAGGTAGAAGATATTTTAATAACCAACAAACTCGGCAATACGGTAGTAATAATCCTCAAGATAAAAATTACAGAAATAATAACACAAGATTCCCAAATAATAATTTTAGAAATAATGGTTTTAGAAATAATTATGGTAATAATAATAACAATTCTAATAATAATTACAACAGAAATAAAAATATAAATTCGATAGTATCGGGAAACGCTGATACCCCCGACACAGATCACCAGTTGATCGGGGAGATAAATGCCCTAAATATCGCATAAATAATTTTGAAAATGTTTCAACTTCATTTATTATTACACTAATTCTAAAAAATGGTAGTCATCCAATAAAATTTTTGATTGATACAGGAGCAGATATTTCGATAATAAAACAACAATTTATTAATGAAAATGATATAAATGATGAACAAATTTGCACTATTACTGGCATCAGTAATCAAGTACAAAAATCATTGGGTACTATAAATACAGATTTCCAATTTCAAGATAATAAATTTACAATTAAATTGCATATTGTTCAAAATAACTTTCCTATAAAAACCGATGGAATATTAGGTCGCTATTTTTTACAATATTTTTTAGCAAAAATTAATTTTGAAACTTTAGAATTATTAATAACGTATTATAATGAAGAATTTTCAATATCAATAAATTCAACAAACATAAATAAACTAACCATACCTGCTCGGTCTGAATTCATTTGTCAAATAAATATAGAAAGAAATGAAGACAGTGTAATATTAAACCAAGAAATTTCTTCAGGCATATTCATAGCAAATTCTATTATACCAAAAGAAGGTATAGCACATATATTAAATACATGCGATACTAAATATTAAATACATGCGATACTGATATTACAATTGATAATATCAAACCACAAATGGTCCCATTACAAAATTATAATATTTGAAAAATAAATAATAATTGAGAAAATAGATTTGAAAAATTAAAAAAAAATTTAAGAATAAACCAAAATGATCCAAAAACATATCAATCAATGATATAGATTTGTAAAAAATACGCTGATATTTTTTATCTACCGAATGACAAATTAAGTACAAACAATTTTTATACACAAACCATAAATTTAGAAGATAAAAACCCAGTATATATAAAAAATTATAGATTACCTCAATCTCAATTAACAGAGATAAATAATCAAGTCGAAAAACTTTTAAAAGAAGATATAATTGAACATTCCATTAGCCCTTATAATTCTCCATTATTATTAGTCCCAAAGAAATCAGAAAATGATAACAAGAAATGGCGATTAGTAGTGGACTTTAGACAATTAAATAAGAAAATTCAAAATGATAAATTTCCTTTAACTCGACTGGAAGACGTTCTAGACAGTTTAGGAAATGCAAAATATTTCTCAACACTAGATCTAATCAGTTCATTCCATCAAATACCATTAGATAATAAATCAAGACCATACACAGCTTTTTCATCCAATAATGGACATTTTCAATTTAAAAGATTACCTTTCGGATTAAAAATTTCGTCAAATAGTTTCCAAACAATGCTCACCATTGCTTTATCTGGTCTTAATTCAGAAGCATTTATTTACGTGGATGATATAATAATTTTTGGTAATTCAATAACTCACCACAACCAAAATTTCATAAAAGTTTTTGAACAATTACGAAAATTCAATTTCAGCATTTATTTACGTGGATAATATAATAATTTTTGGTAATTCAATAACTCACCACAACCAAAATTTAATAAAAGTTTTTGAACAATTACGAAAATTCAATTTAAAATTAAATCCAGAAAAATGCACGTTTTTACAAAAAGAAGTAATTTACTTAGGCCATTTAATCACAGATAAAGGGATCAAAACTGATCCAAAGAAATTTTCTGTCATTAAGAATTACCCGATTCCCAAAAATTGTGATGACATTAAAAGATTTGTAGCATTTTGTAACTACTACCGTAGGTTTATACCAAATTTCGCTGAAATTGCAAAACCTTTAAACGATTTAACCAAAAAGAAAACTATATTTAACTGGGATGATTCATGTACAGAATCATTTGAAAATTTAAAAAATAAATTAATAAATCCACCAATATTAAAATATCCGGATTATTCAAAACCATTTATTACTACAACAGACGCTTCACAATCAGTTTTCGGTGCGGTACTTTCGCAAGGGGAAATAGGTAATGATCTACCCATTTCGTATGCAAGCAAAACATTAAATCCTGCTGAACTTAAAAAAACTAATTATTGAAAAGGAATTATTAGCAATACATTGAGCAATAACATTTTTTCGCCCATATATTTATGGCACGCAATTTATAGTGGTAACAGACCACAGACCATTAGTCGGTTTATTCGCACATAAGTGCCCATCGTCAAAAATGACTCGAATTCGGTTAGATTTAAGTGATTATGATTTTAAAATTATATATAAGCAAGGTAAAATGAATACCAATGCTGACGCTTTATCACGAATACTTATTGATTCAGATACATTAAAAGATATGATACCAAAAGTGCATACACAAAATAAAATAGTTAACGTAATAACTAGAAGTAAAACTAAGAGACAAAATGATAATATTTTAGGAATAGCAAACCAGAAGACTGATCACCTTCACATATGGCAAGGTATTTCTATCGCAGATATCAAAAATGTTAAAAAACTTAGATTTATAGAAACTGATATTAAAGAAATAAAAATAAATATAAATAAAAATATAGAACTACAATTTAATAAAAACCAAATCGATTTAACACAAATATTTAATAAATTAAAAAATACTTTACGCAAAAGTAACATTTATCATATTGCTCTAGACAACAAAGACATTATATTTGATTACATTAAAATCAATGAATTTAAAGAAATATTCAATAAAATACAAAATGACGATAAGTCTACAATAAAATTAAAAATTATACTATTCATAGCACCCATTAAAATTATAGATACAAATGAAATTAATAAAATATTAAAAGAAAATCATGATGAACCAACAAGTGGACACATAGGTATTATAAAAATGATAATAAAAATTAAACAAATATATATATGGAAGAATATGCATAGAACGATAAAAAATTACGTACATAATTGCGAAATATGTGCAAAATCAAAACAAACAAAGAATATTAAAGAACCATTACTAATAACAGACACGACAAATAAACCATTCGAAACCGTACAAATTGATACAGTAGGTCCTTTAAAAGTATATAACAATTTTAGATATATATTAACAATTCAATGTGAATTGACCAAATATGTCGAGGCTTACCCAATTGAAAGTAAAGATGCTATTACAATAGCAAAAATAATTACAGAAAAAATTATACTTAGATATGGAAACATAAAAATTTTTAAAACTGATTTAGGAACCGAATTTATTAATGAACTTTTTACACATATATTTTACACAAAATAAATCATCAGAAATCAACTCCGTACCACCACGAAACATTAGGCTCTTCAGAACGTAATCACAGAGTATTAAATGAATTTTTCTTAACTTGTGCACACAGTACAAATTGGGTTGAATTAATACCATTTTATTTATTTTGTTATAATACAACACCTCATTCGTCTACTCAATATACACCTTTTGGACTAATTTTTGGTACTTCACCTAAACTTCATACAAAATATCACAAATAGAAAAACACGAATTAAAGTTTTCAAATTATGATAATTATTTAAATGAATTAAAAAGTAAATTACTTTTTTCATTAAAAAACAATATGATCAAAATATCAATCCATCAAATCTTAGAATAGGTGATAAGGTGATGTTGAAAATCAAAAACCGTAAAAAGCTAGATTATCCTTTTAATGGTCCATATAAGATCATCGAAAGAAAAGGAGTAAATTCAATTATAAATATTAAAAATAAACTTAAAACGGTTCATAATAATAACCTAAAAAAAAAAAAAAAAAAAAAAAGCCTTTAAAGGGTAAGGATGTAATGTATACACATTACCGCGATTTAATTTATACCTTTATACCTCTTATTATATCTTTTATTTTAATATCATACGATCATACGATGATATAAAAATAATGTAAATGAAAACTGTTATATTTTTAGTGTTAAGTAATTTAATTGTAATAATTAGTTTATAAGTATTAAGAATTGAATTATATAAAATTATTAGTTATTTGTAATTGTATTAGTAAGTAAGGAACCATATATAAAGGGTCCAAAAATTTGAAATAAATCAGAATCAAACTTGCATTCTCATATTTCATTTCGGCTTGCCTTTTCAATTATAAGCATTTGTTGGCTTCCAAAGCCTTTTAAAATATTGGAATTACAGAAAAGGCTTCCGCGCCAAATAACACGGATTTAAGGCTAGTATAGCCAAGACCAAAGAGCAAAACTTTGCTTCTTAAATAATAAAGGTAACGTAGGCAATTAACTTTGCCATATTCGTAGGCCATAGAGGAATATATAAATATGTTTAATATCTTTATATATATCCAACCTTTTTATATTACAATATGCCAATCGGTTAATAGGTTAGCAAGAGAAAAGGATTATTTATACTTTTTTGGCGACTTCAATCGTCCAAAATTAAATTTTATAATTGACGAATCAGATAATAACTTATTGCCGATAAATTTATCTGATGAAATCGATTTTAAACTTCTAAGCACGTTCTATGGCAACGACCAACAACAGATAGTTACAAACCATTACAGTAATGGCAAATGGCTGGATCTTATATTTACCAACAATTATGACAATACAATCGTTAATCTTGCCATTGACGAAGAGAACTTATTCTCAAATACAAATCATCATTCAGCTTTAGTGGTCGAAATTCCCACCATAGAAAATCCCTATACCTTATCTTACAATAAATCAATTGTATATGATTTCAAAAATGCTGATTTCAATAGCATTGATACAGATCTTTCTTTAATTGACTGGACAAGCATTTTATCAAGTTTTGATCTTGAGTATGCAGCTATATTATTCAATAATATTTTTTTAGAATCTATTAATAGACATGTTCCTAAAATAGCAAAGAATAAAAAATTATCTGAACCATGGTTAGACCGAAACCTACGAATAATGAGAAATCAAAGGAACAAAATATATAAAAAAATAAAACGTCGTGAATTAATCGGTGAAATTTAAAAAAATAAATACAATAAATTATGTTCAGAATTCTCGAAACTTTCACGCAAATCATATGATAATTACGTATTAAAAATTGATGAAAATATTATACAGGATCCCAAAAAATTCTATGATTTCGTCAATCTAAAACGCAAAACTTCAGGGTATCCGGCCTCTTTGAACAGAAATAATACTCATTCATCATGTCCAAAAACTATTTGTGACATGTTTGCTGACCGTTTTCAAGAAGTCTTCCATCTCGATTCTCACCCCACAACAACAGAGTCCGATCAATTAAATCACAATAACAATATAAACATTGATGGTTTATTTTTATCTAGTGATGATATATTGAATTCTTTGCTAAATGTTGATTTATAAAAGGGTCCTGGTCCAGACTTGATTCCAACCGTATTTCTATTAAATTGTGCCCACCAATTATCATTGCCTTTATATCATATTTTAACAAATCATTATCAACTGGCATGTTCCCATCTTTTTGGAAGTCATCATTTTTAATTCCGATTCACAAAAATTGTGTTAAGCGAAATATTGATAATTACAGAGGTGTTGCAATTTTATCATCAATTCCTAAATTATTTGAAAAATTAGTTTGTGACAAATTAACTATCCTGATTGAACCGACCCTCAATGAACAGCAACACGGATTCAGAAAACGTCGTTCAACAACAACTAACCTTATGGTTATGGTATCAGACATAATTCAAAAATTGGAAAAAGGACTACAAGTCGATGCTATTTACACAGACTTTGGTAAGCATTTGACAGAGTCGACCATTCCACTTTATTGAAAAAACTGGAAAATAAAGGCATAACTGGAGCTTTACTTAAGTGGCTAACATCATATCTTAGTGATATATCGCAGTATGTTAAATTTCAAGGATTTATCTCCAAAAAAATAAATGTCCTATCAGGTGTTCCTCAAGGGAGTCACCATGGTCCACTTTTATTTAAGATTTTTATTTCTGACCTTTCTGAAAAAATTTCGGATATTGAACATTTATTTTATGCTGACGCCTTGAAATTAT